>APFE030035579.1:0-124302 GCA_000404065.3 Pinus taeda | reverse complement strand
AATTATTATTATAAGAATTAATATGAGTTAAATAAATTTAAAAACTCTTAACCATGGAGAATCACCTCATTTTATTATGGATATTCTTAATTTATAAATAGACAGTGTTGCAATATCATGTTTTACTAATACCACATATTCAAAAAACCATAACTCATATGTATGATTTTTTTTCAATTAATCAATGTATCCACCTATTAATTATTTATAATTAAATTAAAATTCTAGAAATCTTCTCCCAAAAGTATGAAAGTGATATCGCTCCTTCATCCCTCATTTAACTTTTTGATCACTTTTATTAAACAATTTTTGATCTGTAATTTAAAATACAATTATTTAAATATCTAAATAGATTCACACTCAAATTTCTAATTTCAACAAATCTTTAAAAAATAGATTTTGCCTACAAATTCACAAATATACAAAAAATTCTTCAAAAACTAAAATAAATAAGATAAATAATTTTATATAAATTAATAAATATAATTAACACAGGTTAGTAAATTTATATATATAAAAAATAAGAAAACTAAAACGCTAATAAATATTGAAAAATAACTTTAACTTTTGTATTCAAGATGTAAAAATAACTTTAACTTTTGTATTGAAGATGCAAAAGTAACATTTGATAGGGTTATAAAATAAGGAAAAATATTTTTTTTAGTTGAATATAAATACTTTATGTTACATTACAAAATGAGATTTACAAAATGATATTTACACTGATATTTGAATGATCTCGTGAATAAAAAGAAAAACAACTATAGCAACGTCTCTAAAAACAATAACACCATACATAATTATCCTTAGACTAGAAACAAAAAATGTCTTGATAGCAAACAATTTAATTATACAACAATGACGATACTATATATGGCAATTCAAAAACCGTGAAAAACACCATGATTGTTCTATGTTGATAAAATATGAGAATCCAGATTACATTATTAATCAAATGCAATTACATATATATAAGTAGTGTTGTTTCAAGATAGGTAGGTTATTTTGGACACACAATCGGTTGGTTGAGGGAATATCTCAACCACACACCAATGTAGAAATATATCTTAATTACTAGGAACACACTCTTCTACATAGTAAGAATCACAACTGAGACAAGTAGGTATTAGATATTCCAATACTCCCCATTAATGAGTACTTGTCTCCATATCAATCTGCAAAATCTAGTTGTGGTAAAATATACCAAAAAGAATATGTCAACATCCGTATAAAGGAACAACCATCTATCAGAATGCATGGGTACTAACCATTGCAATTGTCAGCCTTGTAGGATGTCCTTCGCATACATGGCTCTGTCAACCATTATAGCTACATACATGTACCTATACCTGTAAATCCCCTTCCATCATTGTTAACTTGGGTTTGTCGGATTACCCGTAACCATGAATTGGGTTTTGTCAGATCAACCTCAACCATGCCACCATGGGATCTTAGCCACGAACGCTAGACACAACCACCAAGGCTCAACTCAACCATGAAGGTTCAACACAGCCACAAAGGCACTCCAGCCACTATGGGCCACAAACTTGCCACTAGGGCACTCCAACCACTCTGGGCTACAAACCTGCCACTAGGGCACTGTAGCCAATCTAGGCTATAAACGTACCATTAGAGCACTCCAAAGACCCGACTCAACCAGGCCGAGGGTTTTCTTGGTTGACCCTAAACCATGCCAACAGGAATCTGTGTCCCACTTCATTGTTACACGTGGTTTCTAGCTTACCATAAACTGACACTTTAAATACAAAGTGGTTTTTAGATTACCACGAACTATATGGGGATACACATGCCTTACAAGGTTTACAACACAACTTCAACTCTTGGAGTTACCGGGTACATACATTACAAAGACCATTATAAAACATCTTAGACTTTCTTACATTACAACATTATAGACTCTATTCCACAAACTCACACTTTCACCTCACTGTCCATAACCATTAATCATTGTTGCTACAAGTTTCACATCTTGGGCATCTTTTTCTTTGTCAATTAAATCTTGGAATTCCATACTTAACTTATCATCATTTGTTAGAGTGGCGAATTATAACAAAATAAGTTTACCTAAATTGAGTTAGCTAGGCTCAATTAGACACAATAATTTTATCCATGATTCCAAGGCATAAAAAATAAACTTTCAAGTTTACAAAATATCAAATTTCTCTATCTATGCCCAACATGACTTTTAGATCACTATCTGGAAAAAAAAAAAGAAAAACAACCACACCGCAGTGAGCTCTCCACCTAGGTGAGACTCCATGCTCATTGTACCACTTCTGCGTAGGCCATCAATGTGTGCACGAGATGGACTCCAGATTTGTGCGGGTCTTCCCCCATTACTACCACAGGTCACTCCGAAAGCTTCGAATCCCAGACACGGTAACACTTTTGCTCTCTTCTTGTAACATCCTCTTTCAGATGGTCTCACCCAGATTGGACTTCAAGCGAAGAGTTACTGGAGCTCTACAACAAAAAGGTTGAGGGCGAAGCCTCCTATGGTGGTGGTTCCAAACATGCGATCAATCCCATTATCTCGCAGTCTCCCTTGGCCCAGATAGCCATGAAGCTGGAATTTTAATTGATCCAGTACCTCAGGCAGCTTAAACAACCCAACACCGGCCCTGGACCCGAACCCAAACCCATTTAACCTGTACTGTTGGTCCTGTTTAACATCCTTCACAGATCTGGTGCCCTTGGAGTTGAAGTGGATGATTTTGGCACATAATTGCTTGCTTCCGAAACCATAGATGATTGATCTTCTGCTTCTTGACGTAACTGAAACGATTGATCTATTGGAGGAAGAATAGGGACATGAAGCTCGTTGAGCATACTTTCAATCCATCCACTGAGGTTCGAGGGATTATAGTGTACAGTCTCTGATGACAAGTGGGAAATGATGCCATCCTGTTGCCCGTTGCACATCATTATCTCCAACTGAAGAAGCCTTGTGCCACTTGTTCCAGTTTAGAGGATTTGACACTGTAGCCCATGGAAGCTAGCTCCATATCCACACCTACACCCTGCCTACAAGTATCAATACATACCTCCACCATCTTACTCTTCAAATATGAGATTTTCCACAGATCTAGAATGTATATTGTCCTTCTTTCCACTCTTTAGACGTGGTTTCACAGCAACAACTGATACAATCAACACATCACGGAAACTATCAATGGGTTCTGCACACGTGCTGACATAACGCACGAAAAAAAAACTGTGATGGATACAGATTTGTGCTTCGACGTTGCAATCGCCACAACCACTACTCCTTAGAGCTGCTACCCACAGCTCCTCTGCTTCCATGATTAAAAAAAGCGTTAAGACTAGAATTCCCATGGAGAACACAATTTCGAAATACGCTCCCACGGAGAGCACACAGGGCTATGCAACAACATAGCAATTTGGCAACCTCCACTCAACTCAGCACGAACAAGGCACATCACCTCTATGGCTCACCAGCACACTGCTGCCAACCGAGGAAGACAAACTCGAAAAAAAGAAACTAAAACAAATTAAAATTCTCTTATTTCCTTAGCCCAAAACGGGCCAAGTTCCCTCAGCGCAGGGTGGCCAAGCCCACGAGGGGCCAGGCCCTTAGGGCTCCGATACCATGATAATATATGAGAATCCAGATTACATTATTAATCAAATGCAATTACATATATACAAGAAGTGTTGTCGTAGGCTATCTTGGACACACAATCGGTTGGTTGAGGGAATATCTCAACCACACACCAATTTAAAAATAAATCCTAATTACTAGGAATAGACTCTTTTACATAGTAAAAATCACAATTGAGACAAGTAGGAATTAGATATTCCAACATATATAAACCTAATTCACTCTGATTTTGAGATAACCATCAAAGAATAAAACCATGCAACCACTTACCATAAAACATCACTCATATCACAAAATGGCTGAGAAAACGTATCACAAATAACAACAAAAATAACTTATCTCCACATACCATCAAACTTGCAAAAAAAAATAATATATCCATACATATCTCTAGAAGGAAAGCAACAACAAAAACTCTTATCTCCACAACCCACCTGCCAAAAAGAATTGCAACAATACATGCCCACAAAACATTTTGCAAAGAATAATAGCAACCCAATATCCGCAAAAGCACCTCCCCAATGAAGCAAAAATGCGAGACACAAATACCGAAAAGTAGCGAGCTAATCATAATCCCAGCCCATGGGTCTGCACACTATCATCTGAGGATCGGTAAGATCCCTGAAACATAATCGTTGACCAAGAAATCCCCTTCGCCAAATGAGAGACTACACTATCGAAACAGTACGGTAGGTTGCTCAACCTACGTTTAATATCTTCAACCTAGGAGAAAACGTTGTAAATTCCCCACTTACTTATCCTTAAAAGATGAGAAGCAACAAAGTCCACAATTGAAATTAAAGTCTCTTCTTCCTTGAGGCTTAATCTACTAGAAATAGACAACCATTTTTCATGTTTCCTTACCAATTTTAAATCTGAGTAGTATGCACGTTCCCTGCCTTCTCGTTCTAAAGCTGAGCAGTATGCACGTTCACTGCCCTCTCATTCTAAATCTTAGTATGCACGTTCCTGCCTTCTCATCCTCTAGCACAAAAGTCTCCTTTGTCACCTCAAAGAGATTGCATCAAACACAGTTAGTAGAAGGTACGTAATTTTTATGATTCGAGCGTAATTTTTATCTAGATATACATTTTATTAAATAAATTTACGTTCAAGTTATAATTACCACTTGACCAGAAACAAAAAAGGTTTGGATAGCAAACAATTTACTAAAACTATATAACAATGAAGATACTATATATGGCCATTCAAAAACCATGAAAAACACTATGATTGTTCTATGTTGATAAAATATGAGAATTTAGATTACATTATTAATCAAATGCAATTACATATATACAAGAAGTGTTGTCTCAAGATAGGTAGGTTATCTTGGACACGCAATCGGTTGGTTGAGGGAATATCTCAACCACACACCAATGTAGAAATAGATCCTAATTACTAGGAACAAACTCCTCTACATAGTAAGAATCACAACTCAGACAAGTAGGTGTTAAATGTTCCAACACTCCCCATTAATGAGTACTTGTCTCCATATCAATCTGCAAAATCTAGATGTGGTAAAATATACCAAAAATAATAAGTCAACCTCCATATAAAGGAACAACCATTTATCGGAATGCATGGGTACTAACCATTGCAACTGTCAGTCTTGTAGGTTGTCCTTCGCATACATGGTTATGTCAACCATTATAGCTACATACATGTACCTGTACCTATAAATCCCCCTCCATCATTGTTAACTTGGGTTTGTCGGATTACCCGTAACCATGAATTGGGTTTTGTCAGATCACGCTCAACCATGCCACCATGGGCTTTTAGCCACGAAGGCTAGACACAACCACCAAGGCTCAACTCAACCATGAAGGTTCAACACAACCACGAAGGCACTCCAGCCACTTTGGGCCACAAACTTGCCACTAGGGCACTCCAGCCACTCTGGGCTACAAACCTGCCACTGGGGCACTGTAGCCACTCTAGGCTACAAACGTGCCATTAGGGCACTCCAAAGACCTGACTCAACCAGGCCGAGGGTTTTCTTGGTTGACCCTAAACTGTGCCAACAGGAATCTGTGTCCCACTTCATTGTTACACGTGGTTTCTAGCTTACCACAAACGGACACTTTAAATACAAAGTGGTTTTTAGATTACCACGAACTATATGGGGATACACATGCCTTAGAAGGTTTACAACACAACTCCAACTCTTGGAGTTACCAGGTACATACATTACAAAGACCACTACAAAACATCCTAGACTTGCTTACATTACAACAATATAGACACTATTGCACAAACTCACACTTTCACCTCGCTGTCCATAACCATTAATCATTGTTGCTACAAGTTTCACATCTTGGGCATCTTTTTCTTTGTCAATTAAATCTTGGAATTCCATACTTAACCTATCATCATTTGTTAGAGTCGCGAATTCTAACAAAATAAGTTTACCTAAATTGAGTTAGCTAGGCTCAATTAGACACAATAATTTTATCTATGATTCCAAGGCATAAAAAATAAAATTTCAAGTTGACAAAATGTCAAATTTCTCTATCTATGCCCAACATGACTTTTAGATCACTATCGAAAATAAAAAAAAAAAAACAACACCACACCGCAGTGAGTTCTCCACCTAGGTGAAACTACATGCTCATTGTACCACTTCTGTGTAGGCCATCAATGTGTGCACGAGATGGACTCCAGATTTGTGCGAGTCTTCCCCCATTACTACGACAGGTCACTCCGAAAGCTCCAGATCGCAGACACGGTAACACTTTTGCTCTCTTCTTGTAACATCCTCTTCGAGATGACCTCACCCAGATTGGACTTCAAGCGAAGAGTTACTGGAGCTCTACAACAAAAAAGTTGAGGGTGAAGCCTCCTGTGGTGGTGGTTCCAAACATGCGATCAATCCCATTATCTCGCACTCCCCCTTGGCCCAGATAGCCATGAAGCTAGAATTCTAATTGATCCAGTACCTTAGGCAGCTTAAACAACCCAACACCGGCCCCAGACCCGAACCCAAACCCATTTAACCTGTACTGTTGGTCTTGTTCAACATCCTGCACAGATCTGGTGCCCTTGGAGGTTGAAGTGGATGATTTTGGCACAGAATTGCTTGCTTCCCAAACCATAGACGATTGATCTGCTACTTCTTGACGTAACTGAAACGATTGATCTATTGGAGGAATAATAGGGACATGAAGCTCGCTAAACATACTTTCAATCCATCCACTAAGGTTCGAGGGATTATAGTGCACAACCTCTGACGACAAGTGGGAAATGATGCCATCCTGTTGCCCGTTGCACATCATCATCTCCCGCTGAAGAAGCCTTGTGCCACTTGTTCCAGTTTAGAGGATTTCACACTGTAGCCCATGGAAGCTAGCTCCATATCCACACCTACACCCTGCCTACAAGTATCCATACATACCTCCACCATCTTACTCTTCAAATATGGGATTTTCCACAGATCCAGAATCTATATTGTCCTTCTTTCCACTCTTCAGACATGGTTTCACAGCAACAACTGCTACAATCAACACATCACGGAAACTATCAATGGATTTTGCACCCATGCTAACATAACGCACGAAAAAAAAACTGCGATGGATACAGATCTGTGTTTCGACGTTGCGATCGCCACAACCACTACTCCTTAGAGCTGCTACCCACGGCTCCTCTGCTTCCATGATTAAAAAAATGCTAAGACTAGAGTTCCCATGCAGAACACAATTTCGAAATATGCTCCCACGGAGAGCACAGAGGGCTATGCAACAACATAGCAATTTGGCAACCTCCACGCAACTCAGCACGAACAAGGCACATCACCTCTACGGCTCACCAGCACACAGCTGGTAACGGAGGCAGACAAACTCAAAAAAAAAAGCTAAAACAAAATAAAATTCTCTCTTATTTCCTTAGCCCAAAACGGGCCAAGTTTCCTCAGCGCAGGGTGGGCCAAGCCCATGATGGGCCAGGTCTTTAGGGCTCCGATACCATGATAAGATATGGATAGCCCATGATGGGCCAGGTCTTTAGGGCTCCGATACCATGATAAGATATGAGAATCCAGATTACATTATTAATCAAATGCAATTACATATATACAAGAAGTGTTGTCTCAAGATAGGTAGGCTATCTTGGACATACAATCGGTTGGTTGAGGGAATATCTCAACCACACACCAATGTAGAAATAGATTCTAATTACTAGGAATAGACTCCTTTACATAGTAAAAATCACAATTGAGACAAGTAGGAATTAGATATTCCAACATATATAAACCTAATCCACTCGATGATTTTGAGATAACCATCAAAAAATAAAACCATGCAACCACTTACCATAAAACATCACTCATATCACAAAATGGCTGAAAATAAGTATCACACTACCTTTAGAGATAACAACAAAAATAACTTATCTCCAAATACCATCAAACTTTGCCAAAAAAATAATGTATCCATACATATCTCTAGAAGGAAAGCAACAACAAAAACTGTTATCTCCACAACCTACCTGCCAAAAAGAAGTGCAACAATACATGCCCACAAAACATTTTGCAAAGAATAATAGCAACCCAATATCCGCAAAAGCACCTCCTCAATGAAGCAAAAATGCGAGACACAAATACCTAAAAGTAGCGAGCTAATCATTATCCCAGCCCATGGGTCTGCACACTATCATATGAGGATCGGTAAGATCCCTGAAACATAATCGTTGACCAAGAAATCCCCTTCGCCAAATGAGAGACTACAGTATCGAAACAGTACGGCAGGTTGCTCAACCTACGTTTAATATCTTCAACCTAGGAGAAGCAACAAAGTCCACAATCGAAATTAAAGTCTCTTCTTCCCTAATCTACTAGAAATAGACAACCATTTTTCATGTTTCCTTACCAATTTTAAATATGAGTAGTATGCACGTTCCCTGCCTTCTCGTTCTAACGCTGCCCTCTCATTCTAAATCATTGTAAATCTTAGTATGCACGTTCCTGCCTTCTCATCCTCTAGCACAAAAATCTCCTTTTGGCACCTCAAAGAGATTGCATCAAACACAGTTACCAGAAGGTACGTAATTTTTATGATTCGAGCGAAATTTTTCTCTAGATACATATTTTATTAAATAAATTTACGTTCAAGTTATAATTATGATTTGATATCAATGCTTAAATTAGAAATATAATTTAAGCAATATTTTTTAATTGAATAGAGATTATGTTGCATATTATTTATGATTGGATATCATTGTTTTAATTAGAAATATAATTCGAGCCCTATTTCTTTAATTGGATAGAGATTATGTTGTATGTTATTTAGCTTTTTAATATTGTTTATTTCTTTATGAGAAAATTTTTCGGCGTAAATTACATGAGCTTACATTTGTTGATGCGTTTCAAACCAATCAGTGTGGTTCATCGTCAAGACAAGTTGAAGAATCGAAAAATCGGATCTAGGCTGCATGTAATAATAGTATAATATATTATATATATATATATATTATAATATTATTAATTTAAATAATAAAATAATAATATATTTTTTTAATTATTAAAAATTAATTATATTAATAATTAGAATATGGTATATATTTATGTTAGTACAAATCTAGTCTGCTTTTGGAGGATCAAATTTTTTTGGGTGTAAATTTCTTTAGAGTTAAAAAAAAAAATGTATCTATTAAGAATTTTTGTTGGAATTTAATGAAAACTGACAAAATAAAATATACCTAAAAAACGATCAAAATTTAAAATAGTGAAACGACCTCAAGAGTTTTAACCATTAAAACTTATCACAAAGTCCAAAAAGTCTTTGTTGAATTTCAATGAAAATTGACCAAAAAAAATAAGAACAAAATGTAAAATAGCCAGACAACTTCAAGAGTTTAGCTAACATTAGAATATTAAAATTATATTAAAGTTGATATAAAATTATATTATGTCATGTGGACATCAAAACATTTTTTTTATTTATTTATAACTCACAGTGAGTGAAATATTTTTATCACATTGGATTGTAATATCGAAAACAAATTGAGTGACTATAATGAAGTTAGGATTATTGATGTTTTATAATGCTTTTAATTAAAACTAATTACACATGCATTTTCATTTTTGTATAATTCTATTTGAGCATAAAGGAATCACACATGCCCGTCATGCAGTGTTGGAAATTGGATTTTTCTTTACCCATCATATAATTTTTTTTGACGTTTTGAGTCCTTATGCTTCCTGTCAAGAAACTTCATGTTTAAAATATTTCTCTTCCAGAATGATGTTCTCATAACAAATTAACCCTTTATCAATAAATACTTGATTAAAAAATTACCTTTCAAAAAACGTTATGTTTAAAAAATTTCCCTTCAAGGGTGGTGTTCTTATAATAAATTAACCCTTCAACAATAAATGCTTGATTAAAAAATTACCTTTCAATATGGTAATTATGTTAAAAATTTCAGATATTTATCATAAAACAAAAAACAAAATGACCACAACACAGAAATGACTTATTAAATCTCAAATTTTGGTATGAAATTGCATGGAACACACATAATAAAATATTTGGAGCCTGACATGCCATAGCATTTGTATATATGAGATATGACTAAGGAGATCTTATGAGACATATAAGATGGCCAACAAAGTAAAATCACTTAATGCTATCAATAAAAACAAAAAAATAAATTATTAATATGGTTTTTGTTATGATTTACATAATTTAATATATATTACTCAATTTAAAGATAAATAATGGGTCTCTTAAAAAAGTAAATAGGCAGATAACAACAAAAACCATTAAATTATAAATAAAACAAAACACTTAAATTAACTCAAAATCACAAGAATTTTTTTTGGATTTATATTTCAATATTATAATATATATATATATATATATAAATATATATATATATATATAAAATATAAAAAAAAATTATATAATTATAATTGAAAACAAATATTCTTTAATAGGGTTTTTTCCTATTTATTTTTGCCCTAGTCTAATTAGCTAAGGAGTTGCCCAGAAAGTTATGGAAATTCCCAGTATGTAAAATCTGGCAAAGATTTTTGTAAATCCAGGTTATAGTTGTTAAACTTCAAAATTTTAAGTTTCCTAGACATTTTTGATGGTACTGAATCTATTTCCATCATCAAAAACACTATTCAAACACTTTTTCTTTTAATATAAAACTCAGGGCTGATCCAATATTATAATTTATATTTTATTAATAATTTTGAAAATTTTGAGAAATACACATTCAAATCCAATCAAATCAAATCAATGAAATTGAAGGGGAAAGCTAACCTGGGTTGCTCGTAGGTGTTGTTGAGTACTGTTGTGGACGTGAAACGATAAATTGATGGCTGAGCAAGGCGAATTAGTCTTGACTGTTGACTCTGAGTCTCTACTAGTGGAGTCCAGAGTCGGCGTGAAACCGATAAATTGATGGTTGAGCGAGGCGACTTAGTCTTGACCGTTGCCTCCGAGTCTCTACTAGTGGAGTCCAGAGTCCATGACTGACATGCTGCAACGTATGAGCCCAATGACTGCAATGCTGCAACCTGTTGTCCATGGGCGGCATGCCGTTAAGTTATTAGAACTATGCTTTTATTTTCATCTAAAAACACTACAGGTTTATTATCTAGAATTTAAAGTGAGAAAATATATATTTTAGTCAGTTGTATGGTCAACGATAGATACAAAATACAGTGAAAAGAAATAAATATCAATAACGTTTTCAAAAAATTGTTGCTCCGTTTTCATCCACCCTTTTCCGAGCCTTTTATCCAGAAATCAATAGAGATGGTTTATAAAGGTCCCTTTCGTGAAACCACAAATGCTTTAATCAATAGAGATTGATTGTTGATATAACGGGCTTTAGTGAAAGGACAAATGCATTTTCTTCTCCGAAACTTTTGTCTTGAAATCAATAAAGTTTGTGTATATAGATCCTTTGTTGAAACCAAAAATGCATTTATTGTATCATTTGAAGCTCTACAAGTTTCGTTGCAACTAAAACGTAGGTGTGTTTGTTTTGATGAGGTAGGATATAGACGTCCATTCATCATGTCCATAGTAAGATTGGATATGATATCTATATATTGAAATCAAAGGCTCTTTCTGTGCATGTGAACTTTAACATAATTCTCAAACATCATGCTTTTCGGACGTTGTTAAGGGTCTTTTAACGTGGTGAAAATCATAGACATTAACTTTTGTTATGTGGGATTCGTTTAACAACATTTCGATATTTTAATTTGGTATGAAATGTAAATCATGTGATTAGTCATAAAAATACACTTATGTCTTTATTACTTAAGAAAGAATTTTAAGTAATCAAGAAGTGTTAATTGTATATGTTTTATTAGAGCAGTTAAGCTCTTCATTGGTGTTGAGGGTGGGAATGATGGGATTAATTTGATAAAGAAATTCATAGTAGGTGACATCATTCCTTTGTAACTATTGCTATAGTATAAAGATAAAGGTATGTTCATAATCATATACTATCACATATAAACTATCATAATAATTGTAAGATAATTAACAAAAAAAAAAAGAAGATATAGTGATATAATTAATTATTAATATAATAAATTCAAATGTTCATAAGGGAGGTGGGAATGTCAAATGTAGTATACTCACCCAATAGCTACTTAACTATTTATAGACAACTTGTGGGTTCACTTATGTATTTGGTGATCACACAAATGGACATGTGTTTTACAATTAACCAACTTAGTCAAGCCATTGTTAAGGAACCATACTTTATTGGAAGGTAGCTAAACATTTGTAATATAAAAATAAAAATAAAACATTTGTAATATAGAAATTACCCAAATCTGGTTGATGACAACTCTTTAAAAAGCTTTTAAAGAAAGTTTTTGTTCCCATTTTCATAAACTATGTTATTGCTCTTTCCGTTGTCAAAATTGCTTGCCATAAAACTGAAGTGGATTTTTTAAAGGTAATTTCATCACACCATACATAGATTACAATCACAAGCAATCCCCCAACAATCCTTTGATTGTAAACTTAACCTCATCCATTATGTTGTTAATGTTATCTAGTCACCTCAAAACTTATTAGTTGTTATATATTTTTGAGTTTTTTAAAGGTATATTCAAGTCAAAATTTCCTAAATTTTAGTAGGTATTTATTGGAATTACAAGTTTGAATTGTAAACTCTTCACAATCTCAACGTCTCATTCCTAAAATTTAGTAGGTATTTATTGGAATTACAAGTTTGAGTTGTAAACTCTCTAGAATTCTAATGTCTCACTAGCTTTTCATGGTGAGGAATTTATATATGTAGTAAAAATATCATAATTTAACCAAATATTAGTCTTATGTTTTTCTCCATAAATCAAGCCATCTTGAAATTCAAGATCTATCAATGACTCAGGTGGAAGGTGGAGAATAGTTTAATTGGGCCACCATAAGTATGATGAATGAGTTCGGTTATATCACTTCTTTCTCAAGAAGACTTTATTTGATTCCATATTATTCTCATACAAATCATGTACCTTTTTCCATAGCCCTTTTGATGTCTTATCACTGGCTACATTAAAGTAGACACTATTTGCTAGGTATTTTTGAATTGTGCAATGGTCATCCTCCAATGACATCCAAATTTCATCTTTCATTGTTGGGGGTTTCTTTCTGACTCCTTTAATTAGAAAATATTGATACTCCATTTGTGGTTTACATAGGGAAAAATTGACCCCATTCAACTTGCTCATATCATTGTAGTAATGGTCACCCTGTCCAATGACATCCAAATTTCATCTGTTGGGGATTTCTTTGTGACTCCTTCAATTAGAAAATATTGATCCTCCATTTGTGATTTACATAGGGAAAATTTGACCCCATTCAACTTGTTCATATCACTTACTGTATAGTGCTAAGAAAACTTAGCTCACAACATTAAAAATAAAAACCTTTAGCTCTAATACGAGTCGTTAATGAGATAGCATAAAACTAATACCATTTGTTAATAAGATAGCATAAAACTAATACCAGTGATTAATACGATAGGAAAACTAATACTAGTAGTTAATAAGATAGAAAAATAAACTCAAAAAATAAAGTTTAATTGGAAAACCCCATTTAGGGAAAAATATGCGAGAAAGGATTAGAGATTTTTTATTACTATGACAATGAAATATTACATTTCACTCTCTTGCCACTTCTTTTTACTCACACCCCTATAAAAATAAATTTGATTTTTTATTACTATAACAATGAAATATTACATTTCACTCTCTTCTTTTCTGGCCACTTCTCCTTACTCACACTTCTATAGAAATAAATTTCATTGCAATACCAAGTGCCCAATATTATGGGTTATCCATACCATGAATGCATACAACTTTCACTTTGATTTAGTCTCACACCTAACAAATAATATATGGTAACTATGAAGTTTTTATATGATTATTAATTAAATAACATAAAGTTTTAAAATATCATAGTATATTTATTATGATTTTTTAAAATGTTTTTAATTCATTAATAAAAACAAATTCCAATTTAATAAATTAAATTGAACCAATTTATTATTTTGTTATTACATTTTAGTTAAGTTAATATTATATTATATTTTATTATTTTATTATCTTTTAATCTCTTCATACATAACACATTGAAAACCAATTAAATTACTCTATCTATATACTTCAATTTAAATTTAAAATATTATTTACATTATAGCCCATCTTTTTATTTACTTTTAAAATAGTTAAAAAATATACACCTAACTACAACATGATCGCAAAGCTATTCTCCCTATAAAAATAGCAATTTTGAAACTTAAAATCTTTCTCATAATCTTTATTTTCCAAAATAATTAAACCACAAATCGTGTTCGATACTTCTCTTATGTTTTGAAGATCTCTTACATTTTGTCTTCAAACTGCTACATCGCCATCAAAATTAAATTACCTCGTTTTAAACGAGAGCGGAGAAATCAGTTAGATTTAACTTAGCTTTCTTTCTCGCATTGTCCACCGAGTCACAAATTCGCCTGCAACGCAGATTTTTTTTTGTCCGAATTTGATTAACGAAAACTAAAAAAATATTGAATACTACAGTTTCAGTTTTTTTTATAGGGAAAATGGATTCAGCATTATTCAAAAAATTTTGGCTTAGTATTATTAAAAATTTCTGAACTCTTAAAATCTTGAATTTTAATCATTGTAATCTAAATTTAGTATTATTAAAAATTTCTTAACTCTTAAAATCTTGAATTTTAATTATTGTAATCTAAATTTTTTAATTTTAATAGTTGTAATCTAGATTTTCAAATTTTTTATTAGATTTTAACATAATCTGGCCAAAATTTCCATTATTTTCTGAGCTTGTTTGTTGGTTTTTTTAGACTAGATTTTTCTTTTATACTTCTTCCAATAAGAAAAATAACCAGAAAAACATGCTAATGGACATTAGATAAGCCACACTGTATATGCCCATCTTTAAATTTTGACGGAGTTGTCTATAATGCGACTTTTTGGAAATTCCGGTGACGGAATCCGGCCGAAGAAATTGAGGTAAATCTTGATTTTTAGCAGTTAAAATGGTTTTTTAACTGCATATTTGGATTCAGCACCCTGAAAAACCCCTGGGACCCTTTGATTGTGCAGAAACTAGCTATCAAACTTGCGATTCCAATAAATTGCTGCCGGATTTTGACCAGAAAAAACCGCCAAAAAGGCTTTCAAAAAGTCTCATTATAATTTTGACAAGCTAGATATCCAACTATAAACATCTACCACACAACTCATTTAATTCCTATTAGTATGAGGCAAGCATATTAGTATGTGGCAAGCATATTTAGCATGCTAGAGGGTCATAAATGAAGGGCGGGTGTATATGCCCACCATTAGATTTTGCTAAGGCCGAAAAACTATAGGCATATACACCCGCCTTTCATTTATAACCCGATAGCATGGGATTTATTGACGGCCTTTGTATGCCGCCAGATACTGACTTTAACTTTAAGCAGGCCTTACTGTGTTGTTCGCCTTCTTCCCCGCAGATCTTCAGGCCTCTTCATTCTCATCGTTACAGCCTGCTGTGCCTCTCTTCTGATCCCCGGCCTGCTGTGATCCAAAAAACACAGGTAGTACATGTGGGGCCATGAATATCACGTATCCTTTCGCTGTAGTTAACCGTCGATGCGGTCTCCCTGGTATTCAGATCACCTGTGTGGAGAACTCAAGTCCATCAATCGCCATTCATAACCGAAGGTACACAATACTAAAGTTTTATCCTGATGTCAACGGCTTCATTATTTTCAAGAACGAGGGCGGTTACTTCTTAGATGATTCCATCTACATAAGTTCTGGCTTCCCTTCAACGGGAGCCCAGTGTATTTTGAACTTGAAGGATATGTGGTTACAACGTTTCTGATTTAACTGCTGCTAAGTCCTTCGTCTGCCATGGTAACGTTCGTCTGCCATGGTAACGATGGACCCCTAGCGTCAAATGCGTCGGCCACGGTATGTTCTCTTTTAACGTTCTGTATGGACCCCGTACCATCAAATGCGTCGGGGTTCTCTTTTAACGTTCTGTATGTATGTGTGACCGTTACTGCCAGTGTACTACTACCTTCGATCCCTTTCCTGTGAAATTTTAAAACCTAATGAAACTAAACCCAACAAAAGCCAACTGGTTTACTGAATTACTACTTCAGTTGACCGTTATGATTATAACCTAGAACTGTTATGTTTTCTCCTTTTTTAGCTAATTTTTTCACCTCATTTCCGGTCTTTTTCGCATATGTCAGGTCAAATTTTGTTTCAATAGTAAATATGAGTTTTTTAATTTTTATAAGTGAAATATTTTGTAGTCTTTCTGAAATGTTTTCAAAAAAATATATTTTAGAGAATAAAAAATATTTTACAAAAAATTATATATAAAAGGAAAAGAAAAACAAATTCAAAATACAAAAAATAATAATCCAGTAAAAATCATACAAGGAAAAATTAAAAAATAAAAAAGACAAATTTCTATAAACGCAATGAATTTATTTTTCTAACTCCAAAATTGGTTTTAGTATTGGTAACTATATATGGCCCTAATCTTATAGATACAATACAGTTAAGCTGATAAGCATGTATGCTTTCGAATTGGAACTGCAAATTTTTTTAATTTCTCATTGATATGTGAACGATTAAAACAACTTCAAATATTTGTGTCCTAATATAATTAACTATGTAGTATATATATTAACTATGTAGTATATATACTACATATGGAAGTTGTATTCGTGAGTCAACAAAGGTATTGGTTTTGGTTATTTAATATGAACAAGAAAATTTTAGGAGTTAATATTAATAGAGGGATGATTTTATAAGCTTTTTTTAAAATGAAAGTTTGTGGATTTCAATTTTTCTTGAAAATTAATAGACTTAAAATTTTTAAAGTTTAGAGAGACTACCTAAAAACATTAGAAATTTGAATTCTTTTATAAAATTATAGCCAAATATTTTACAATTTTCATATTAAGATTAGTTGGCCAAAATTTCTAAAAATTAACATAAAAATCCATCCTAAAAGATTATAGACATTAGAAATTTGAATATTTTTACAAAAAATATACCCAAACATTTTACAATTCGTATATTAAAATTAATTGGCCAAAATTTCTAAACATTAACATAAAAGTCTATCCTTAAAAGTTTATAGAAACGATATAAAAACATTAGAAATTAGAATATTTTACAAAAGTATAACCAAACATATTACAACTTGCATATTAAAACTAATTGCCAAAATTTATTAATATAAACTTTTATCTTTAAAATTTTCCAATATAACAAAGAATGGACCCAATTTTTAACCAAAATAGTGGGCTAAATTCCGAGTCACTGCCTTAATTTCTCATTCAATTTAGCTGCTTTGAATTAAATTAAATAATTTGTTAATTTTGATTTATTTTTTAATAAAAAATTGTTAGATTGAATATTTTAGTATACAAAAATAATTGGTTTGTTATTTTTGGTTTATTTTTTAATAAAACATATTAGAAGATGAATTTTTCTATAAACAAAAATATGGATAACAAAGTTTGTTTTGTAAGTAAACATTAACAAGTGTTTGATAGTAAATTTATTTCTTGTCTGTAAATTTTCATTGGCAGTTTAACTTACATTTAAGTTATATGACTGCCTAGTAAAGAAATTTATATGCAATCAGCTTTCATCAATCAATTAACTTATACTAAGGGTTGGTAACAAAATTTATATAGAATCAGCTTTCATCAATCATTTAACTTAATAGTACTGGCTAGTTACTCGTTATGGTCGTTTTACAGGTCGTGAAAACATGTCAATTGTTATAACAATAGGTAAAATTTTCGAAATTCAGTATCTACGTTTTAAGCATTAATCCCCACAATGAATTTGTTTCCATTATTTTCATTGGTGTTGGATGAAGGTCATACTGATTTCAGTCACTTCATTGCACCGCAGGTTGCTCCTTTGGAGCACTTGCGCTAATTGCAATAGCAGGGTTCTTCATAACGTTTTATGCATAGGGAAGAAAAACAGAGTCTGCTGGTAGCTCTTCTTCAAAGGTGGAGAAATTCCTAAGGGAATAGGTTTACGAATTGCCTCAAAAAATCACAAACAATTTTTCTGAAAGGAGGTCATGGTGAGGTTGGGAGAAGGAGGTCATGGTGTCATGTATAAAGGAAAGTTTCGGAATGGAACTCTAGTTGCTGTGAAGCTTCTTGATAGGCAGAGGCGCACGGAGTCCAGCTTCAAATTCATGAATGAAGTGGCCACCATTGGACATGTACACAATGTCAACTTGGTTCCTTTGGGTCTCGGCATTTTTAAGTCGATTACATATTCTTCGAATATTCGGGAATCAGATGGATTTTTGATCTTGCCCATGTCTGTCAGATCCCTGAATATTCGGGGAATCTGCAATCGACTTAAGCTCAAGGGGTTTGTTGGGGTATTTCTATGAAAGCCTTACAAGCGCGCTGGTATATGAGTACATAGGTAATGGATCTCTCGACAAATTTATATTTGCTAGAAAAGAAAAGAGCCAAATGTTAAGGTGCACACAATTATATTCTATCGGTTTAGGTGCGCTCATGGAATTGCATATTTACACCATGATTGCAAGAAACACATCATACATTTTGACATCAAACCTCACATTGACATATGCTGGATGCTGAGTTCACAGTGCACACCAAAGGTTTCTAATTTTGGTCTCGCAAAAGTGTGTGGAAAAGGTGAAGACCATGTGTCCATGACGGGCAGGAGAGGGACACCAAGATATGTTGCGCCAGAGGTGTGATTCAGATGCAAGTCCTGTCACTAATAAATCAGATATATATAGTCTTGGAATGCTTCTGCTAGAAATTGTTGGGAAAGAAATAACATTGATTGGAAGGCCAGCGATTCGAATTAGATTTATTTTCCTGACTGGGCTTTCAAGCTTCTCGATAGTGGGTGTTGGAGGTACTACACACCTACATGCGGACACTTAGAGCATGGGACTACATGCAAGATTCCTTCTGCATGATTTACTCCCTGATTTGCTCATTTTTTAACTCCGCAACTAGCTAGTTCTTCTGCATGATTTACTCCCTGATTTTCTCTTTCTTTAACTCCGCAACTGGCTAGTTCTTCTACATGATTTACTCCCTGATTTGCTCCTCCTTTCACTCTGCAACTGGCTAGTTCTCTACGGAACTTGTTGTAGGTGTTGAGTCCTTTCATTGATCACAACTATGGTGCATTACCTTGGGATCTTCACCCAGGAATGCTATATAATGAGCATTGTAACCTATTTTCTAATGAATCATTCTTTTGTTCTTTCAATTTTCTTTTAGTGTTTTTGCTTTGCAAAGCTGTGTGTTCAACCTTTACTAGCTAGATTCATCTGTGCATGTTTTCTAACACATTTACATGGTATCAGAGCCCACAGGTTGCTAGATAAAAGGCGCACCAGTACTTTATTTTGTAGGTATTATAGCTTGGAGATTGAAGATTGATAAAAAAATGGAGTTTCCTAAAGCATCGATCCTAACATCGTACAACTATAACAAATAGAACGACCAAATGGCTCGGTACCTTCGTCAAAAAGGGTTGTACAGGATTACCATGGCTGCAGAAGTGGAACCCACTTCAGCCATAGAGAAATCCAAGTACCTCAACCGCATGGATGAGGCCCACGGATCCATATGCATGTGCATCTCCCCAGAGTTGCAGTTTCATCTATCTGCCTGCAATACTCCCAATGAGATTTGGAAAAAGGTTGAAGAACTCTACGGGAAATAGGATGAGTTGAAAGGACATCTGCTCGAAGTGGAGCTGCTGCCATTGGATTCACGGAACTATGACAGAATTCAAGACTTCTTCACCATATAATGATCTATTGCTGCAACTCAAGGGTTGTGGAATTGACAAATCCAAGGAGAAGAGTCGCTAAGTTCTCTCTATTATGTCAAAGCTTGGAATGGAATTCTCTGTCTTTGTGTCTACATTTCATTCAGTAAGGCTCGCAACAGGTAAATTTTACACTATGCCTTCTCGCAAAGAGTTCATGGAGTCCCTTACTTTTGAGCAAGATAAACTCATTGGCATGGGGAAAATCAAACCTGCAAAAGCGCATGCACTTGTTGTGCATGATGGTAGCCACAACAAAAATCATAGATCTTATTCAAATTAGAAAATTAGCAGCAAAAAGACAAGGGAAAAGTCATTTGAGTCAGTTTTATTTTCCTGACTGGGCTTTCAAGCTTCTCGATAGTGGGTGTTGGAGGTACTACACACCTACATGCGAACACTTATAGCATGGGAATACATGCAAGATTCCTTCTACATGATTTACTCCCTGATTTGCTCCTTCTTTAACTCCGCAACTAGCTAGTTCTTCTACATGATTTACTCCGTGATTTTCTCTTTCTTTAACTCCACAACTGGCTAGTTCTTCTGCATGATTTACTCCCTGATTTGCTCCTCCTTTCACTCCATAGCTGGCTAGTTCTCTCTGGAACTTGTTGTAGGTGTTAAGTCCTTTCATTGATCACCACTATTGTGCATTACCTTGGTATCTTCACCCAGTAATGCTATATAATGAGCATTGTAACCTATTTTCTAATGAATCATTATTTTGTTCTTTCAATTTTCTTTTAGTGTTTTTGCTCTACAAAGCTGTGTGTTCAACCTTTACTAGCTAGATTCATCTGTGCAGGTTTTTTAACACATTTACATGGTATCAAAACGACAGGTTGCTAGATAAAAGGTGCATTGGTACTTTATTTTGTAGGTAGTATAGCTTGGAGATCGAAGATCGACAGAAAAATGGAGTTTCCTAAAGCATTGATCCTAACACCGTACAACTATCACGAATGGAAGGACTAAATGGCTCGATACCTTCGTCAAAAAAGGTTGTACAGGATTACCATGGCTGCAAAAGTGGAACCCACTTCAGCCATAGAGAAATCCAAGTACCTCAACCGCATTGATGAGGCCCACAGATCCATATGCATGTGGATCTCCCCAGAGTTGCAGTTTCATCTATCTGCCTGCAATACTCCCAATGAAATTTGGAAAAAGGTTAGAGAACTCTATGGGAAACAGGATGAGATGAAAGGACATCTGCTCGAAGTGGAGCTACTGCCATTGGATCCATAGAACTATGACATAATTCAAGACTTCTTCACCATATAATGATCTATTGCTACAACTCAAGGGTTGTGGAATTGACAAATCCAAGGAGGAGAGTCGCCAAGTTCTCTCTATTATGTCAAAACTCGGACCAGCATTCTCTGTCTTTGTGTCTACATTTCATTCAGTAAGCCTCGCAATAGGTAATTCTTACACTATGCCTTCTCTTAAAGAGTTCATGGAGTCCCTTATTTTTTAGCAAGATAAACTCATTTTCATGGGGAAAACCAAACCTCCAAAAGCGCATGCACTTGCTGTGCATGATGGCAGCCACAATAAAAATCACAGATCTGATTCAAATTAGAAAAATCAGTAGCAAAAAGATAAGGGAAAAGCGCATTCCCATGTAAACAAGGAAGGGTACACCAAGTCCTTCAATGAATCCTCTAGCTCCAGAAATGAGAAAGGGAAGAAAGGAGACAAATGCACCTACTGTCACCGAGGATTCCAACCAGAATCCTCCTGCATGAAGAAACAAATTGAACAAATGGCAGAAATCCTTCAGAAACACAACCTTGAGGACCATATCCCTCAGGGCAACAAGAAGAAAATTGAGGATCCACCACACGGGAAAGGTAAAAATGTTCATGTTTTAGTTGCAATTAATTCTTCCTTTGATGCATGGATTATGGATCTTGGTGCATCACATCATATGGCTGCTACAAAGGAAGTCTATTCTTATTTGGATGCATGCAAAGGACTTCCCATCCTCATGGGAGATGACTCACCTATTGAGGTCACCAAAAAAGGTAGAGTCGAACTTTTACATGGAAGCTTTGAAGATGTGCTTCATGTTCCAAAACTTTCAGTAAACCTGTTTTCAGTTTATCATATCACTCATTCTGGCACCGAAAAGAGAGTGGAATTCACTCTAGATGTAGTGAACATATATGACCTACATAGCAGCTCCAAACTTGCAACCGACGAGGTAAACAATGGAACCAGACTGTATACATTTTCTGAATTTATTGAATCTGAATCGTCCTTATTGCTTACACATGCTAATGATAGTAGTAGGATTTGGCACGAGAGGTTTGGTCACTTAAATTACAGGTATATGCAGCAGCTAAACAAGCATGAGATGGTAGAAGGCTTGCCAAATATCAGTTTCTCCAAAGGAGTTTGTGAAAGGTGTGTCTTTGACAAACATCCTAGAGAAAATTTTGACACTGGCAAGACTCATAGAGCATCCTTTCCTCTAGATCTGATCCATAATGATCTCATGGGGCATTTTCCTCATCCTTCCATAAAAAAAGCAGGGTATGTGCTTACATTTATTGATGATTTCTCACAATATACTTAGGTGTATCTTCTCAGGGACAAATCTGAAGTTTTTGCACACTTTGAAGATTTCAAAGCACTAGTTGATACACAGTCAGAGAGAAAGATCAAAGCCCTCCGTATAAACAGGGAAGGGAGGGGGAGGGGTTCATATGTTAACACATCACTTCAAAACCCATGCCTTGAGTCTAGCATACAATTATAGTACACAATTCCATACACTCTGCAGTAGAACGGAGTTGCTGAGAGAAAGAACCAATCTCTCAAAGAGATGGCTTCCTGCATGTTGCATGCTAAGTCACTGCCTCATAAGCTATGGGCTGAAGCACTTAATTGTGATAACTACATCCAGAACAAATCTCCTTATAGGTCTATCAAGGATTAGACCCCTTTTGAGGCTTGGAGCGGCACTAAACCAGAGGTCACCCACTTTCGTGCTTTTGGCTCCTGAGCATGGGCCAGGATCCCCTCTGAAAAGAGGAAAGCTCTTGATCCACAGAGCATTGAGTGCATCTTTGTTGGATACCCTGAGGGTGTGAAGGGATACCGACTCCTGATTCCCTCTACGGACAAGCTCATCATTGAGCGAAGTGTCAAATTTGAGGAAAGTCTCTCGCATGCACCTCAATCGTTGCATGCAGACACCTTTTATCTACCTCATGTCCGAGATGATGACTCAGTACACTCAGATGCAAATACAAAGCACACAGATGTCGCAGTAGAGCATGCAGATGCAGAGACGAAGTCTTCAGATACAAATCTAGTGCATGCATATGATGATCCACATCCAAGCCTAGATCGGGCTTCTAGTAGTGAATCAACTTCCCCTGTCATAAATTGTAGAACAAGGAGCTTATGTGAGATATATGCACAAGACCACCCAGCTGCTAGAAATGGTCTTGTGGGGGATAATTCTGATCCGCAGAGGACTATCGTAGAGTTTGTTGAGCCCTCTCTTGCCCTTGCTGCTACTAAACCAACACCATCCTGGAATTATCATTTGGTTCAGTCTTTTGATCCATAGTTTTATGCTAAGGCTGTTGGGCATCGATCTTGGGAGTCTGCCATGGAGGAGGAGTATAACTCCTTCCTCGAGAACCAGACCTGGGCTCTGGTCCCCCTTCCTTTAGGAAGGAAACTTGTCCGATGCAAATGGGTCTATAGGACCAAGAGTGCTACAGATGGAAAAATCACTAGACAAAAAACTAGGCTAATAGCCAAAGGTTTCTAGCAAGTGCATGGCATTGATTATGATGAGACCTTTGCTCCACTAGCAAAGATGGATTCCATACACCTTGCACTTTCCATTGCAGCTGCCTAGGGGTGGGAAGTACATCAGATGGATGTGAAGAATGCCTTTCTTCATGGAGACCTATATGAGGAGATCTACATGGAGTAGCCACATGGTCTCATTCAGGATTCATCTTTAGTTTGCAGACTGAAGAAATCTCTCCATGGCCTTAAGCAGGTCCCGAGAGCTTGGTATGCGAATATGGATTCTTTTCTCTTATCACAAAACTTTGAAAGATGTAAGTTTTATCCAAATGTTTACATGCTCAGGACACATGATTCTCTTCTTATCTTAGTTTTGTATGTGGATGATCTCCTGATCACAGGCAGCTTGGCTTCAGCCATTGCTGCAGTCAAGAGGGCCTTGTATGATAGGTTCTTGATGACGGACATGGGTCAATTACATTTCTTTCCTGGTCTTGAGATTAGCTAAAATGCCACAAGCATCAAACTTTCTCAGGCTAAGTATGCACGTGATCTCCTCGAGAGATTTCACATGACTGACTGCAAGCCAACACCGACTCCTTTTCTATCTAAGGTCCACCTTGAGGATGGAGGTGACACTTCATTAGTTAACAGTACTCTCTACCGAAAACTAGTGGAGAGCTTATTGTACCTCACCCACTCCAGATCAAATCTCTCATATGCAATAGGGGCAGTTTCTAGATACATGTAGGTGCCGCATGAGCTACATTGGAATGCTACCAAGCACATCCTCTGATATGTGTAGGGTACCATTACCTTCGGGATTCACTATGTAGCAGGCACTGCATTGAATCTCCTTGGCTTCACTGATTCTGATTGGGCGGGCAACAACATTTATCGCAAGTCCACCTCCGAATATTCACTCAGTCTAGGATCTGGCCCTATTTGTTGGTCGAGCAAGAAACAAGCTACTATTTCTCTCTCTTTAGCCGAGGTTGAGTACAAAGGAGTAGTCAACATCACCATTCAAACTTTGTGGCTACAACACTTCGTCACTAAGTTGGGCGTCCAATTCCACCAACCCATTGTCATCTGGTGTGACAACCAAAGCACTCTCAAATTTTGTAGGGATCCAGTATAGTGACAACAGACGAAGCACATAGAGATCCATAAGCACTACATCAGAGACTCAGTGCATGATCGAGTCATTGATTTGTAGTTCTGTCCTTCAGCAGAACAAACTGTAGACATCTTCACCAAGACATTCACTGAGCAGGAGTTTCGCTCTCTACGCGATCGTTTTGGAGTGAAGGACACAGTTTCTTAGCAACTGTCTTTTCTTCCTCTTTTCTTTTGATTACATTGTATTTTGAGGGTGGGGTTTTCCCACGAGGTTTTCCCTCTTTCCTCAATTTTAGTACAAGTTGCATTGTATTTTGGATGACCTTTGGCCTTAGTTGCTAGGGCCCATTTGCTATTTTTCCCCATAGTGGTGTTCAGGGGAGGTGTTGTAGGTACTACACACCTACATGCAGACACATAGTTAGAGCATGGGACTACATGTAAGATTCCTTCTGCATGATTTACTCCCTAATTGTTTCATTCTTTAACTCCGTAACTTGCTAATTCTTCTGCATGATTTACTCCCTGATTTGTTCCTTCTTTAACTCTGTAACTGGCTAGTTCTTCTGCATGATTTACTCCCTGATTTGCTCCTCCTTTTACTCCGCAACTGGCTAGTTTTCTTCGGAACTTGTTGTAGGTGTTGAGTTCTCTCATTGATCACCACTATGGTGCATTACCTTGGGATCTTCCCCTAGTAATGCTATATCATGAGCATTGTAACCTATTTTCTAATGAATCATTTTTTTGTTATTTCGATTTTTTTTAATGTTTTTGCTTTGCAAAGCTGTGTGTTCAAACTTTACTAGCTAGATTCATCTGTGCATGTTTTTTAATACATTTACATTAGGGAATTAGAGATGATATTAAGAGGACGAGAAGAAGAAGAAATGGAAGCAAAAAAAGATGAAGATGAGGAAAAGACAAGAAGACTCACAAAAATTGGACTATGGTGCATTCAATACATATCCACAGATCGCCCTTGTATGAACAAGATTGTTCAAATGTTAGAAGGCAACTAGACGACGTACCTAATCCTCCCTTTGCGTTTCACCATCTTATCGGCTCTACCTAAAGAGCCATAATTGTTTTCCACAGAAGAATTGTCTCTGATTGAAATTAGTTTGTAAATAATTACATTGGATTGGCTTGTCAATGTCAAACCTATCTCCGGATTATTACTATACATTCAATGACTCAGGTATTAGCTCGCGTAACTTGATTGTTAGTGATAATTAGAAACATTTGATCCTTTTACTAGTCAGAAATTATTATTGTTCCATAAAAACGTTAACATGGAAAAAGTCAATTTCTAACCATTATCTTTTTTATTTATTATGTGTTTTTTTTCCTACCAAATCACTTAAAAAATAATATTATCTAATTAATTAATTATTCCATGGATTATAAAGTTAAAAATATTTTGAAATGAGATCTGAGTTTTATGTAAGGTGATTTTAAGAATGTTTCATATATATATATAAATTATATATTAGTTTAATTTATTTTCAATTTTATAATAAATAAGGATTTTTATTTTTTATTATTTTAATATTTGTTTTTATTAATTGATTATGATAAAGAGTCAGTTTTAACTATTAATGGATGGTTGTTGTTTTGTTGATGTTGTTTTTTTTTTTTGTAATTATTATTTGATATTCTATTTTTTTTTCTAAGCAAAATATCTATTTATATTAAATGGCATGTAAATGTAGATTAATATCAAAATATTTACTTTACGATATATCTCATATTGTTAAAATTTTAAAAAATCATTAAAAGTAACTAAATTATTTATTATCATCTCAATATGTGGGGCATAGGACGGGGCTTAATACTAAGGGCATTAAGGAGCATCAAAGAGGTTTTGATCCATGACCTCCCAATTGGGAAGGTACTTAGTAATGAGAAGTGGACCAACTAAGCTATCTCATGATACTATTATTATTATGACTATTATAAAAAGAATTAATATGAGTGTCACAACCCTTAAACAATACTTACTTATACACCAAAAAAAATTGATTATTATCTTTACACATATTGAATGGTAAATATTAACTTTACACATATTAATGGTATAGGTTATCTTTACACATGTCAAATGGTATTTATTAACTTGAAAACCCATTAAATGGTAAACACTAACCTCTCGATCATGATATAGTTAATAATATATCAATGCGTATGGTATTACCATAACCCTACAAACGATGACAGAGTCTATATATATACATGACTACCTTAATATTTGATTCGACGTAGGAATTGATGGTGCCAGCACCCCTACGCAGCCATTGGACACTTAAACCATTGAATCTTTAATACTCCTTAACGGAGAGGTGGACAGCTGGACTGCCTCGGGATTTTCCACTCGACCTGGATTTCGATCTCAGGAAACTGGTAGAGGTATTAAATGTTGCAGTCCAACCTTGATCTCCTCGATCACTGATAAGATCCACGACGATGATTTCAAATCCTTGATCGGACGGCTAGGGGCCGATTGCCAGCTATACAGTGGCTTTTAGGGTTCTGGTATTATATGTTCGATAGATTATTTTTCCGCGGTTTATTCACTACCCCGACTATGGTTGTTCGCCTTCAGACATTCGTCGCCGGCTTCAATGTTGGAACTCTGGTTTACTTTTGCGCCCAAGAGGCAACGAATACTCTTGGCGCTCCGCCCTGAACCCAAATCATCTACATGTATTCTTTTTCTTTGTTCCAGTATTTGATAAGGAATTTACAGAGTTCTGAAGAACTTGTTCTCCCCTTATTTACTCATCTATGATGGTTTTTTTTGTTTGACAGGGATTCGAGGTGATTCGCCGCGTCCAACGTTTAACCTCCATGAACTGTTTTCCCAGGTAAGCTTGCGACCCTTAGCGTAGGATTTAAATATACAGTTGATGCCGAGGCAAACGTTAATTCCTCACCTTTACTGACAGGTGATTTTCACCGCTTTCTGTTGGAAAGTTGAATCATTGTGGCTTTGCTTGCCTGAGGGCGCCATCCATAGCTCGAAGCCAGGGTTCTGCCCTTGAAGGTCCTCATGGCGGCAGCGATATTTTCTCACCTTGAGCGGGACTCATAGACTTGTGTCACTAAATTCTGAATGTATTGTCTCGATGACTGGTCTTCTAGTTAACAGTCTATTACTGATACTGTAATGATGGTTTTATTGACGAACCGTTGTGTTTATGGCTTAGCCGGTTACGCCGTTGAACATTTGGCATGTATATACTATATTCATTTTGCTATTATTTGCACAGGATAATCATGGCTCTGTTTCCAAGCATATATGGAGTTTATGGTTTCTCCTTTTCTGTATAAGTACTGTGATTCTTAGTCTACCTTTATGTTTCTGATAAGACTCGGCAAGGTTTATTAATCTATTACTTTTACATGATTCTGCTCTGGAAATTATGTTTGTTGAATATGCCGCTGTAAACCCTAGAGTTAATATATGCATGATTATATAATTGTTCGCTGCAACTGGAATGGATATTATTTCATCGTTTGTTATTGTTCATGCATATAATGCTTAGTTGCGACCCTTGATGGTCTCGGCGCCGGAAATACTGGCTATGCCTTGACTGTTATTACTCTCATGGTTTCTTCTCGGGTCTCGACCGCTGATATGGTCGCCTGTAAGGTTTTGGCTACAGAATGTAAACATAGCTATAGCATACGATTTTTCTCTTTTATTCAGGCAGTTTAACTCTAATGTTACATGGTTTTCTCCTACATGTTTCTGGAATATTTTCATGGTTTTCACTATTCATAACCTCGTATTTTCATTGCTGTTACATTCGAATAAATTTGTCCCTTACGAGGGTTTAGATAATTTACATTGCCATTGGGCGGGGGTACTCTGGCTTTCCCTTGGCAGAGAGGAATATGACTTTTATCCCACCGTGTCTCAGTTGGTTTGACCACTGTGTGCAGACCATACGCACACTGGTTCCACCGACCCTTGTCATTATACATATATAGTTTGTATTATTTCATTCATATATTGTCATTTTCTCTACTTGCTATTACATCACTGTTATGGATATATTGATTCCTTTCTACCTCTTTAATATGTAATCCCTTCAATATAGGGTATGATTTATGAAGGTTGATTTCTTTTGAACTCGAATAATGCTGAGACCCAACCCAGTCCATTCAATCCTCCACTCAGATTTTATTTAATGATTTTAGTCTGTACATTTAATTTGTTTTCTGTGTCGTGGCAGTGTATACTTATTTCCTTTTAACAGGTTAGGACTATTTATCAAATTATCCTAGATCTTAACTTACAGTCCGGATAGTATCTTCAAGAACATGAATGTGTCTTTAAAACATAAAATGGTAACTGTACTGCTACGCTTACAGTCTTCTGTACCTCTCCAGAATAGAGGAAATTATTATGTTGCTTATTCTCCTCCCAACCATGAGATTAGTCAACCAGACTGAATCTCCCCCCAAGCTCCTTTGCCAGACCGTTGTCTTCAACAAAGATATTGCACCACTTGTGCCTGTGCTATCTGGTCCTTACCAGACTTAGCACCCTCTTTTCTTCTTTTTTGTGCCTTCTCTCCCGTTTGTTTCTCAACAACCCGGGTCCTTTTCCTTTTTCTCTTTTCTATGGAAATAGGAAAAACAGTTAGGGTTTTTCCCCCTGTGAGCAACTGTTTCTTTTTTTTCTATCTAGCAAGAAAAGAGAATAACTTCCTCATAGAAAGTTATTATGTGTAATTAATCATTTGTACTCAAATTTTGAATTAATAATATTCAAATCATTTTTCACAAAAAGATAATAATCTCTATTCCATATTTACCTACAATGGTAAAACAGAAGATTTATTCACATAAATTATCCGGTCATTACAATAAGTTAAACATATATACATTAGAATAACACCTAAAAAAATACAATATTTTGAAATTATGAAAAATTCCAAAATTCCATAAAATATACATATCTAATTATTTTTTCTTTCTATATCTCTCACACTCATAGAAAAAAAAAAAACTAAATAAAAAAACATACTTACTTTGTAAGCAATCAACACATATGTACCCACATAACACACTCCAAAAAAAATAAAAATAAAAAACCCAAAAAAGCAGCAAGCAAGCAAGAAATCATCTCACATTCACCAGCAAAACATATCCCATATAAATATGAACAGATCCCATATAAAAGTAATGCTTTTTGAAATAAATATCCCATATAAACAAGGGCAACTGATTAGCGGCAATCCCTCCTATAAGAGATTACTTTATAAGAGAGATTATTTTATAAGAGCAATACTAAGTATATATGAGACTATTTTATAAGAGCAATACTAATCAATTGCTTGTAAATAGAAGTACCAAGTACATATGAAAACACAACGCTTAGTTAATTTGTAAAATATACATGTGATATGGTTGAAAATATTCATACTTGTGATATGTGATATGGTTTATAAAATATACATATGGTTTGTAAAATATACTTGTGATATGGTTGAAAATATTCATACTTGTGATATGTGATATGGTTTACAAAATATACTTGTGATATGGTTTACACAGCAACTGTGAAAATATTTATATATGTGATATGGTTTATAGAGCAACTGTGAAAATATTCATACTTGTGATATGTGATATGGTTTATAGAGCAATTGTGAAAATATTCTCACTAGAACGCTGTCATGAACACTTTCACAGTTGTCAATCTTCGCCACTCGTTATTTATTGTTTATTGTCCAACTCGTGCGAGCTGGCCTGTTTTCTAGCGCTTTGATAGCAATGATTTCATTGTTTTTTCATTAATGGAATCCTTGTTTTTGCTCTCCTCCGAAGACAAGTATAGAGAGATGACCTTATTATTATTTTTCAAGAATTGAAATCTTTATTGGCATGCAATTTTCTTTCTAAAAATTAACATCCCATGTAGTTTCCCATGCTTTTGTCAACGCTTCTTACCTCTGTGGATGCACAAGCTTCTCTCTTACATTTACTTGCCCATGCTCTTGTCAACGGTTGGTACCTCTATGGATGCACAAGCTTCTCTCTTACATTTACTTGCCACTCACGTTGTATCAGATATTTTTGTCTCAAAACTTGTGGTTTATGGTCAGAATTTATTTCCTTCATTTGAACTTGAACTGTAAATTAAGAAAAAACCGAGGTTAGGTTTTGGTTATTTTAGTTTGAATTCTTAAAAAACGTTATGTTTAAATCTTTATAGTTTAAACCTTACTTGGAAAAAATTGTCCTTCTTCAAGGACTTCTCAAGTTAGAATACAAGAGCCTGCAATTTTTCCTTCTTAAATTGAATTTTAAACCTTTGCTTGGCAACAAATCGATTAACAAGTTTTATGAGACATTGATAATTTAAATCTGGAACTCCGCGAATGAAGTTTATTAAATCTTATGCAAAGTAAAATTAAGATGCATTGTATATTACAGAAACAACATTATAAACTAAATTTCCATAAACAAACGCTTTCTTTGTAAGAATGACAAGTAGATAATTTAATTATAATTTATAATTTCTACATTAAATAATATTCTAATTAATTTTTAAATTCTAATTGAAGATGATACACTTACTTGGCATGCATCCTTGTGATTACCACTTGTTTCAATTTTTTGTGAAACCTGCTGGCCAAAAAGCACTGTGAAAAATCACAATACGATCTCAACCATGATTCCCCCAGCTCATTCAGAGTTTGACCTTTCACTTGCCAGTTACAATACGATCTCAACCATGATTCCCGAGCTCGTTCAGAGTTTGACCTTTCACTTGCCAAACCCGGGTAGCTTGTTGATAGACCCACTCCACTGCATTGAGACAGTCATCGTAAGCCACATGGAGGCGATGCTCTGGAGCAAGCCTATAGCCTACTGAAATTATCACTGATTTTATCTCAAAAGCCCACATGAACCCATGATATATAGACCATGCTGGCAAGCCCATCACGAATCCTCTCCCTTGGAAGTATATGACAACAAGAAACTTTCCATGTTTTTGTTCATCAGCGGAAGTTGATCTGGGAAGATACAGGTGCACCCATACGCGAGTTTCAACATCTATAGTGATAATGACGAGGTATGTTGGCTTTCAAACTAAAGATCCGTACCTGCAACTAGATGTAATAACAAGGTATGCTGGCTTTCGAACTAAAGAGCTGTCTCCCGCTGAGGGGAGAGTGGTGGGAAAAGAGTGTTCCAAAACCCATAGCATTGCTAAAAAAAATTAAAAATAGAGTCCAAGAAATTAAATAGCGGCAACATCAATTAGAGATGCTTTTCTCTTTTGAATAGTTTTGAAATTGTAATGACCTTCGCTGGGATTTTGGTTGAAAACGGGATTTCCTTTTGATTAGTTTTGAAAGTTTGACAATTTTGGCTGTGATTTGGTGCAAAATGTAACATGCTATCTGCCTATTTTTGTAGTTATATTTTCCATATTTCAACTCTGTTATGAAATTTCGAACACAGTGTAGCAATACCTATCAGAGATGGTAAGCATATAATGCAGGTTTCTTGTGTTTTTTATTATTGATATTGGCTTTACTTAATGGATTCAAACCATGTGCAGGTTTGCTGAAAAGCAGTCCAAAGCCTTTTGACATGAACAACACGGTGTGAAATGGTTTCTATAATCTCTATACCATATTACAATACTAGTTATACCAGCTATCAATATTCAAAATCATTTTGGTATTCCTGCAGGAGGAGTTGAAGGAGGATTTTCAAAAATGTCTTGGTATTCTTGCAGGAGAGCCATGCTGAGGAGGAGTATTTTTATCTTGTTTGGCGGCTTCACTAATAAGCTTATCCTTTGCATTTGTAATTAGAAATAGTAAATATCTATTTTCTTTTACTACAAAGAAAAAGCACAATAAATAGTAAATAGCATAAGCATTTTGTAGATAGTAATAGTAAATAGTAAATATTTAGTTTATGTATGGATAAATGATTAAATATACAAGTTTTGAGCATATTCTCTTGCTTTTCTTCATGCTTTGATGCTTGGGCTTTAGCAGCCCCTGGAAATATGGCTTCTCAGTAAACTACAACTGCGTGTTACTTTTCTTTGGTGCATGCCTCTCCTTTAGCAGCCACTGGAAATATGGCTTCTAGGTAAATTTCACATGCCTTGTTGCTATTTTCCTACTTGGTTATTCACTTGAAATAAAAAAAGTTGGTTATCTATTTGAAATAATTGAAATAGAAAATAAATACTTCAAATAGAAAATAAAAAACGTTGATTATCTATTTGAAATAGAAAAAATTGGTTAAGTGTTCAGCATATCTACTTGAAATAGAAAATGTTAGTTATTTACTTGCTATTTATTGTAGATCCATAAGTTCAACTCAAATAGATGCTTAAGAGTTGCCGAAATAGAAAAACTTGCTGAAATAGAAGAAAATAAAAAAAGATGATTATTTACTTGAAATAGAAAAAATTGGTTAAGTGTTCAACGTATCTACTTGAAATAGAAAATGTTAGTTATTTACTTGCTAGTTATTGTAGATCCATAAGTTCAACTCAAATAGATGCTTAAGAGTTGCCGAAATAGAAAAAACTTGCTGAAATAGAAAAACTGATGCATAAATGCATAAGAGTTTCTGAAATAGAAAAGATGAAATATATGCAATAGATGCATAAGAGTTGTTGAATAGAAAAAATTATTTATTTACTTGGTTGTTTATTTACCTGGTTATTTACTTTAAATAGATGTTGAAGTGTTGAAACAGATGCAAAAGTGTTGTTGCTTTTCTCTGGATCTGCAACCTATTATCAAATAATCAATAATATGCTATTGATAATATGCTACCTCTTTAATAATAGAATTGATAATATGCTACCCCTGTAAATCTACTGTGGTAAATTTTCATACAGCAAAATTCAACTATTGCAGAGAACACTAGGCTGACATGAGCATGGAGGGGCAAGAGGAATGAAGCGGAAGCGGAGGCAATAGATATTGCATGTATTGCTTATTGAGTGGAACGAAGACAGGACAGGAGATAGAGGAGGTGACAAGTGGCCTGAAGAACATGAAGGTGGCATGCAGCGTCCACTGGAAGTGGAGGCTGGCTTAAAAACTTTGCATAAAATAATTTACTTGCGCAAAATAACTTGTTCAGACATTTGTTTTGAAAAAAATAACATTGAGACACGGGAGGCCTGTAATAAGAGGTTGAATTCACAAGTTTAGTTATAAATTTCTTACACCGAAATTTACACGGATAAACTTTCATTTAACGTAAAAAGTACTGAATATATTAATCGCTCAAAATAATTTAATAGCTGGTCAACTCCGGATCGATCCGCAGGGACTAATAAAAGAAGAGAGAATTAATAAACAAGGAAACATGATCGCCCTATAAAGTGAAAACATAAAGGTTAGTGACACTTTTTGAAATAAATCTCGATAAGGAATTGTAATTTTCATTGTTTCAACAACTAAAGAAATATCCATATAAATATAAGAGGAGGGAATTAATAACCAAGGAAACGGAATGGCCCTATAAAGTAAAAACATAAAGGTTAGTAACACTTTTTGAAATAAATCTCGATAAGGAATTGTAATTTTCATTCTTTCAGCAACTAAAAACGGAATGAAAGATATCGATCCTGACCTTAATAATCTCTCAAACAAGAATTTTATAATTTTTAAATGAAATATTTTAAAATTTCTTAATCAAAAGTTTACTTAGGTTAAAAATTTCCAAAAAAGTGTTTGAGTGAATTAATTCTAACCATGATTTAAATTTTTCAGAAAACATTATAGATCAAAGTTAATATAACGCGTCAAAAAGGATTCTGTTGCTAAATTCTTGATACAGAATTTTCCAAATTGTAGATTGAAAATCAAGAGTTTTGTGACATGAAAGATAAATCAATCAATTGATTATTTCATATTTTAGCCAATATTACTATGAAACTTAAAATTCGCTCTATATGCTACATTTATTTTATTTATTTATTTATTTATTTTATTAAAATTTAAATACTTTAATGTTTAAGCTAATAAATTAATAGATTTAAACGATAAAAATATTTAAAAACTCTAAAAGCCTAATATTATAATTAAGAAAAAACTTAAACCAAAAAAATCTCTAAAACTATTTGTTATTTGCATTGACTTTTCATTTTCTGGTCTTTTTTCTTTTTTCTTCTGTACAAGGTATATTTTAATGTTTTTCATTTTCTTGTCATTTTTTTTTTCTTTTTCTTCTGTACCAAGGTATATTTTAATGTTTTTGAAGTACACTTAGAGAGGATGATATGGGTTACTTAGGAAAGTATTCAAAATAGATAATGTTAGAAAAATGACGATATAATAATTGAAAGTTTTTTTAAGCTAATTACTAGAAGGTTACATAGTATTATATAAAACAATATAATCTAGTATTATATAAAGTAATATAATGCAATGTATTGTGAAGTATTATTAATTTTATAATCTTAAAATTTATTTAGTTAAATGGTTTTTATAGATAAATATGTGTATATATCTATATTATTTATATTTATATATATATATAGAATAGTAAAGTTATTTTAAAATTATATATTTTTAGAAGATAGATAATTTTTGTTATCTTTCAAATGTTGATTAATGACAAATAATACGTTGAAATAAGGTTGGGGAGGTTACATATATGTTATGTCTCTCACCTCTTATGTAATGTTTTTATTTTGATTAATAAAATTACATGTCTGAAGACACTTCTGTTAAATTTGTCATGGTATTATATTCATGGTAAAAAGAGGTTGGTATGGGGTGGGAGGAGACGGTGTATTCTCATTAATCCCGAAGGAATCATTGAATATATATATATATATATATATATATATATATATATATATATATATATATATATATATATATATATATATATATATGCTTGGGGCTTGGATGGAAGACCAATAACCAAGCAGAAGTGTATGGCTTGTTCCTAGGTCTCACACTAGCTCAAAAGAAGGGCATAAAAATAATACAGGTTTTAGGAGACTCCGTGATAATTTTTAGGCATATGATCTATGCTTCATCAAATAAAAACACTACCTTGAACCAAATTATCAAGAGATCCCAGGGGCAGATCCCCTCTTTCGAATTTGTGTCTTTCTTCCATATTCTCAAAGGAAATAATCACGAAGCTGACAAACAAGCTAACCATGCATGCCAATTGAGAGAAAAAAAGTGAATTGTGAATGAGGTCATGGGCATGACTGACATCCCATAAGTGTGTTGATGAGATACACATTTTGGATTGTAGAGGTTGCTCTCAGCCTTGTAAGGAAGTCAAAAGAATTTGGAATTGGCAATATTTCTTTCAAATTTCTTAGCATGGCTATTTGGCCCCTCCAACCTCCCCTTAGCCCTCCCCTTTTCCTTTCCATCCCCTCCCCTCCCCTTCACCTTCCCTCTTCCCTATTTGTTCCCCCCATCCCTTCCCTCCACCATTCTCCTCTCATTTTCCCTGTCGCTCCCCTCTCCCATCTAGTCCTACTTCCCCTCCTTCCCGCCATGTTCTCCACTACTACCCATCTCACCCCCCGTCCCTTAGGCCTTGTCGCATCATTACATGAAAGCCCTGACATGTCGGGAAGCCTTGTGACAGGAGCGTCCTCTTCTTACATCTGCTACGTGTTGGTGTTTGTCACCTTGGTACTACACTTGTTCATGAAAGAGACCTCTATGTGTGTATTTAGTTCCCATGCCCTAGTTCAAGGTGCAAAGGACGACGCACCTCCTTGGGATATTGCAGGATAATGGTGATTTCAGAGCAACATTTAATTCTGGTGCATAGGAAAACCTTGTTCACTCGTGGGAGGATACTTATGATGGGAAGGATGGACTAGGAGCAGCGTTGGGATTTTATGGTGGACAACTAGGAAATAATGTTAGTCCATTGGGATCTCAATTGCATCAACTTCTTCACACGATACAACATCATCACACATCCCTACAGTTGCTATTAAAAGAATAATGCTATGTTCATTTTTTATGGTTTAAGGTTGTATTTTACTCAGGTAGCCTCTGCAAAGGCCTTGCGGCTGAAGCTGAGGTCACTGTGAATTAGTTGTTGGGTCTAGATTGATGGGCAGAAACTCAAGGAGACGAATGTACCTAAGATTTCGAGTGGGAAGCTTCAGGGAGTTGTGGGTTTGAGTAAAATTTAGTGTCTGAGTGCTATTACTATGTTGGGTGTCATCATTTTGCTGAATTGGGAGGAGGTCCGGGTCTAGAACCACGGGGAAGAACTGAGCGTCAACTCATTGAGGGAATTCTATTTGAAGATAAATATTTTAAGATTGCTGCTGGAGAGAAGGTTTATAAACCTCGGGTTTGTGAGGGTATCCTAGGTCGGATCCCTGGGGCTTGGTTGGAGGCCATCGAGGTGGACAGGGTGGTGGAAGGTAGGCTCCTAGACTGGTGGCTCAAGCACATCTTGTAATTGAGCGAGAATGATAGAAGGTTCTGAGACATTCTAGGTAGTCTGAAGATGGATTCGAGTGTGTTGAGTGTAGAGGAAAGTTCCTAGTCGAGCTCTTGGGGCAGTCACAGCTCGAGGTCAAAGGGGTTGCAGGTGGGAATTTCTTTGGCAGTTAAGAGAAATCGACCAACCTGGATCAACTGTGTGCATGACCACTTGGATTTAAGGTAAGGCTTGGCTGAATTGCAACACAACAAACATCATCAACAACAAGAAAACCTGATGATGCATGAGAGACAACTAGAAAAGAAGGAGCGTATTTGACAACTGGAAGATGAAGTAGATGCACTGAACAAATTGAGTAGTTGAATCTCAAAGTGGAGGAGAGAAGCAAGAAAAACGAGGAGGACTCGATCGAGCTGGACCTTAACAAAGGCACCGAAGAAATATCCATTGGCCTGGACCTTAATAGTCCATCGCCAATGGATATTTAGTTTTTATAAGTTTTTTTTCATAATTTCTAAATGACACAATGTAAATGTACAAAGAACACTTATACAACAGGTTTGTAGACCAAATGATATATCATCAACCCTTTGAAGGCTTTGAAAAACTATGTAAAATCCCAGTTTTGTTTGCGAACATACGCACTATATTTATATAAAAAATCTACTCATTCTGGGTTAAAAAAAAAAGAGTATCATGGTGAGCAGAAGGCCATGATGAATCAATGATGAATAAGAATCCAATGCTTTAACCTAGTTTCTTCATCAACAAAGGAATTTTCATTAGAGGTATTTTATTGATTCAAGAAAATTGTTTCAAAGTTTTTGAATTATTATTTGTAATCTAGATTTACAATTTTTTTTAATGATTTTGATGTGTATATTTGAAATGAATTTATAAATTTGGAAATTATTTTTGAAAAATAAAGTGTTGTTGTTGTTGTTTTTTTTTTTTTTTTTTTTTTAGAAACTTGTTTTAAAATAAAAATTTGTAAATCTAAAATCCATTATGTTTGAAAAATAGAAACAAAAAACGAAGAAAAAAAAATTATAATATAGAAATTATTCAAATCTTGTAGATCTAACAACTCTCTAAAATCCTTTAAAGAAAGTTTTTGTTCCCATTTTCATAAACTAGTATTTCTCTTTCCATTGTCAAGATTGCTTACCATAAAACTGAAGTAGATTTTTTTAAGGTACTTTCATCACACCATACATAGATTACAATAACATGCAATCCTTGAACAAGCATCTTTAACCTGTACCTGAAAATGATTTTGTCTCGTTGCAAACCTAACCTCATCCATTATGTTGGTTAATGTTATCTAGTCACCTCAAAACTTATAAGTTGTTATATATTTTGGAGTATTTTTTAAGTATGTTTTGGTGAAATTTTCCTAAAATGTGGTAGGTATTTATTGGAATTACAAGTTTGAGTTGTAAACTCTCCACAATCCCATTGTCTCAAGCGCTTTTCATGGTGTGAAATTTATATATGTAGCCAGAAGATCATAATTTAACCAAAAAATTGTTAATGACTCACATAGAGGATAGTTTAGTTGGGCCACCCTGCTTATGATGAACGGGTTGGGTTATATCACTTTTTCATCAAGAATATTTTATTTGATGCCATATTCTTCCCATAAAAATCATGCATCTTCTTCCATAGCCATTTTGATGTCTTCTCACTAGCTACATTAATGTAGACACTCTTTGCTAGGCATTGCTGAATTATAGCAATGACCAACTTGTCCAATGACATCCAAACTACATTTATCATTGTTGGGGGTTTCTTTGCCACTCCAATTATAAAATTAGAAAACACTCATCCTCTAGAATCACTATATGCTCCATTTGTGATTTACATAGGGTGAAATTGACCTCATTCAACTTGTCCATATCACTTATTGTATAGTCTCTATACTACTAAGAAAACATAGGTGACACCAATAAGAATAAGAACCTGCAACTCTAATGCCAGTAGTTAATAAGATAGAAAAAAAAAATTAATTCATAAACTAGACACAAGATTTACTTAGAAACTCCCATTTAGGGAAAAGTCTGGGGGAAAGGATTAGAGATTTCTGATGAGCCTCATCATTGGGTAATTGTATGGGCCTTAATTCACCTCCTAGCTTGGTCAAACCAACTATTCTCATAACTTATTGCATAATTTTGATTGTATTTTGTTTATGAGATGAGTTAGAGTCAGATTTTGCTTTGTGGTCTAATGTGCATTGAATGTAGGATTAAAGGATAAAAGCAAGGAATTTTGGTAAAGTCCTTGGTCAAAACTACAATGGGACAAGGGAGAGGAATTATTGGAGGTAAATCCTCCTCATTTACTACCCCTCCATTCCAATATTCCTCCATCAACTTGGAGTGCAAACAGCCAAATCATGAGGACTAGAAAGCAGCCAAGCAAGTGAAAGACAAAGCGCCCGTTTATATCGAGTTTGGGAGCCAAGCCTCCCTAATTTTAAGGAAGTCATTGGAGACTTCAGATGCATAAGTAGAGAGGCCTAGGAGCTTAGTAGGATTCAGATTTTTTACTGTAAAACTCTACTATATTTTCAAGTTGTAAGACTTGAGATAGTTTTGGATGTAATCCATTGTTTTGATAATAAGAATGAGTTTTGTTTTGAGCCAGCACTGAGTTAACTCAGAGGGCTGAAGCTCTTGGGTTAAGGCCCAACCCTAGCAACCAAGTCTCCTCTTTATTGTATATGTATGTTAGCATAGATTCATATTTTAATTGTTCATTTGCTTAAGTAGTTTCATTTCCATTACAACAATGTAGATTAGATTGATTATATGTTAATTTGCTTCAATTTGTGCCTTCTTTCAATTAGCAGGTTAACAAGGAGAAAAAGGATCACCATAAGATTGTCAGCAGGTGTCTCGGCCTCACTTCCTCCCTCTAGGACCATGACTTGAGGAAGAGACCCTTTAGCAACCCCAAAAACACAGATTTCTAGTTCTTGAATGAGCTTTGGAGTTTGTTGTCTTGATTGATAATTTGGTTCATTTCATTGTCATCTTTTTCCATTACTTCATTTCTGTAATAATATCTCACTCATGCTTTCATTCTCTTTAACACTTTCTTCATGCATAATATAGGCAATTGATTCATGCTTTTCTAGTTTATGAAAATGTATCTTGTTGCATAGTTCTTGGGAAACACATATGTTTTAAGCATAACAGGTACTTCAAGAGGACACCCAGAATTCATCACCAGCAGCCACCTTCCACCTCATCCACCCTAACCATCTCTTGTTCCACCATCACCCTCACTAGTTTTTGTCATTTTTTATTGAAATTCCCCTAGATACCTTGAGTGAATCTAGCCATCTCTAATCTTGGATATTGACTCTTGAGTGTTCCTAGACCTTCTAACACCCCATCTCACTCATCACACATCTTTTACAAGCTTCCAACACCTCCAATAACTCACAATTATCTCTCAGTCGTATCCTGTAGATTTTCTGTAATTCCTATAGGATCATCTTGTAGGTTTCTAGTACATTGTGTAGGTTTTCTTGAAACAGCCTGTTTTGAGGCCGAATTGATGGGGAACCTCTAGGAAGTCACAAAAAGACTCCTAGGACCCTTCCACACCATCCAACCACTCCATAAGCCTTTTAACCATCCTTAATCACCTTCCATGCACCTGTCACATCCACAAGAACAATTAATTTGCATACTTGATTTTGTCTAAAAAAACAAAAAAAAAGTGAAAACACATATGATTTAGTTTTCTTGCTTACACATTATTATGGTTGATGCTCTTTAATTATGTAGCTTAGATAGCAGCATTAGGTTAGTGTTGATTTAGAAATTCTGCTTAGCATAGTTTTTTAAATGGTTAATTTGGATATGGTGTGATTTAGCACTACATGTTGTTTTCTTCATTGCTGTAGTAGAGTAGCTCTCTTAGAATAGTTTTTCTCTTCTTTCATCAAATAATAAATCTTCTTATGACTCTATAGAAGTCTAGCTCGAAACCCTTGGGGTCTCTCGCCGGATGAACAATGACAACAGGAAGGACCTTCTCTTTTACTTGTGCATATAGCACTGTCACCTCCAAGTTTGTACAAACCCCGGGTTGATAACTAAAGCTGGTAGCCCAGGAGTTGCAGCCTCCTTACTGCAATACTGGTGATCATCACTTTTTGGCACCGTTGCCGGGGAGGTGTCTGAGTAGAATGTGATTATTGCTTTCTTTTCTTCTATTTCTCGTCTTCAATTTTCTGCCATTAGTTTATTTCTGCAAAAGTAATCTAGTAGCTTCCTTTCTTTCATTTGTCATTATCTACTTTCCTTTCCATTATGCAAGTAGAATTTCATTTCAGCAAGTAGATTTTTCATTCTATGAGTAATTTTCATTCAATAATCAATTTCATTTCTACAAATTACTTTCCAACCTTTAAAAATTTACAAAAACCAACCCAAAAACATTTCCTTTCATGCCTCGTAGGAATAGGGACAATTTAGGAAAGTTTTTGAGAAATACACCCACTGCATCCAATAGCCAACCTTATCTCTTCTTTGGTGGCTGTGAACTGGAGGAACCTTTAGGTGAGCAACCTGACATATTTGAAGAACCTACAGGGGAAGAAGAAGAAGAGGAAATCATTCCTATTGAACCAATGGCTGAAAAACGAAATGAGAAAGGGAATAGAGAGAGAGTAGAGGGTGCCTTCCCCATTAGGGAAACCAACGGGGATACTAAGATGAAGAATATAAGCTCCTCTGCCCTACCTCATATCCATGGCCTAACCACAAAAGACCCCAGCACTTTCCTATTTGAGTTTGCTATTATATGTCGAACCTATGACTATATGGATGATGAGCAAAAGTTAAAACTATTTCGATCTACCCTCAAGGATGCAACATTGTGCTAGTTCATGGGCTTACCTGGAGATAGCATCACAACCTAGGCTCAGATGCAGCAGGCTTTTAACAATAGATATTGAGACTACTGTAGGTCAAAGGATACTAAAGAAGAAATTTTCAGGTTGACCATATGCTAGGATGAATCCTTAGAAGACTACGAAGAAAGATTCCAGCTCAATTACAAAAGGGCCAGGTGCACACATGACCCTAAGTCACTAAAGTTGGTCGTGGTCAAGGGAGTAGGAGAAGACCTTTTGGATACCTTATAGTTGTTAACAGGATGAGATATCTACCAATTACCCTATGAGGATATCATGACTGTCTTTAGAAATCATTCTACGCCAGCTAGGAAAAAGGGTAGGGGTAGTCAACCTATGGTCAGTACATCATCTTCCAACTCATCCATTAGGGGTGAAATTGGAAATATGGTAGAAGATTTCAAAAGTCAGATGCTGCAAACCCTTGCCTTGCAAATGGACACCATGAACATTAGAAGGAAGCAAGAGGAAGAAGAGAGAGCCTTGGCAATCTTTTGTCCTAGATGCACCAGGAAGCATCCTAGGAATGAATCTCCATTGAACTGTATTGAAAGTTTCTTGGCCTATGAAGAGAAAAACTCCACAAACAAGTGCCCTTTGTTACTTGGACTCAAATTTGTATATCAAGGAGCTAAAGGAGTCACTGAGAAGCTTTTCTACATCAACCAAAGGAGGCCTACTGGCCCTAGACCATACCAGCAGGGCATGCAAGGGTCATCCCATGCATATTACAACCCCAACCAAAACACAACTATACCTTCTTGGGGACCCCCTTCTCATCCTTCCTAGTCTACACCCCCTGCTTGGTCCTATGTATCTCAATATCATTCCCTACCAGCTAGCCAGTCATCTCAACCTTACGCTCTGCCACAACCTCAGTGGAATCACGACTTCAAGGGTGGAGGCCCCAATACAACAATGCTCTAGCTCTATTGCCTCCACCACCTGCCCAACCACAACTTCCACACTCTGCTCCACCTAAGAAACCCTAGATGCCTGCCCAGCCAAATCCAAACCCGAAAAATAGGCAGGCTCAACAAGTATACAATGGAGAGACATCATATTTGGCTTATGCTGTGGAAATCCAGGAGATTAACCTAAGATCTGGGAGAGTCCTGCCAGATAACCAACCTCCCCCTCCACATAGGGATGCTAAGGAATAAAGAGAGGAAAGAAACCTTAAAGTAAATCCACCCTTTCGTTAGAGATTAGCCCAACCACTCCAGCCTACTCTAGAAGAAACTGAACTTCTGGGAGAATTGAAAAGTCTATATGTAAAGATCCCCCTTCTCGAGGAAATAAAAGATGTTCCCATTTAAAATAAGTTGATTAAGGAGAAATGCTTCAAGCATCTAGGAAGAAGAAAAGGGGATGACCCTACCATTAATTTCATTGGGCAGTTGTCCGACATAATGCTGGGGCACTTGATATGTTCGAAATATTTGGACCCTGGAAGCCTTGTAGTAGATGTGCACATTAATGGAAACATTGTCCCACACAATCTGATTGATCTTGGGGCTGCCATTAATGTGATGACCAAGGACACCATGATCAAGCTCACCCTCAAAGGGTCATTGAGGAAGACCACAAAAATTTTGCAACTTGCAGACCGTTCCATAGTCACCCCTGAGGGAATAGTGGAGGATGTGATGGTCTCCATTGACTCCTAGGAATACCTTGTATATTTTCTAGTTCTCGAGCCTAAGGCTAAGCTTACTCGTTACCATTTCATCCTTGGGAGGCCATGGTTGGCCATAGCCGATGCTTACATTGGCTCTAGAGCTGGGAATATGACCATCAAGAATGGGCATATGTCCAAGAAGTTAGTCCTATACCCTCCTGCTCAACCTTCTCTAGAGCATGATTTACCTTTATGGTTGGAGGAGGAGGAAGAGGATGAGGTTTATTCTGTCCAAATTTATGCTTTATAAGAAACCATAGGAGGAGGACAACAAGATGAGAATGACTTGATTGAACACCTGCTCCAAATCCCAACTCCTAGTTCGTTACCATTAGAAGAATAAGTAAGGGAAAACCAAAAAAACCATCCAATTAACTTATGCTTGGCCCATTCCAACCCACTCCGTGTCAAAACCATAGAATTCGGCCTAGAGAAAACCTTGAAAATTAATCCATCTCTTTCTGCTCTCGAAGAGGAAAAGCTATGCAACATGTTAAAAGAAGACCTAGAAGCCTTTGCTTGGACTTACAAGGAAATGAAGGGAGTACATCCCTCAGTGTGTACTCACCACATATACATCAAAGAAGGTTGCAAGCCAGTTTGATAACCACAAAGGAGGATGAATCTAGCACTTAAAGATATAGTCAAAGAAGAACTGCAAAAACTGCTAGATGTAGGATTCATTTACCCTATCTCTGACAGTGAGTGGGTCTCCCCTTTAGTGTTAGTTCCCAAGAAAAATGGTAAGTGGAGGATTTGTGTCAATTATAGGGAGTTGAACAAATCCACAAACAAGGATCATTTTCCCCTATCCTTCATTGACCATGTGCTAGATGGCCTGGTAGGGAATTTTTTTTCTTTCCTAGATGGATTCAGTGGGTACAACAAAATCCAAATCTGCCCAGAAGACCAAGATAAGACCACATTCACCTATCCTTGGGGTACTTTTGCCTATAGGGTCCTTCCTTTCGGCCTATGTAATGCTCCTGCCACTTTCCAGAGCGCAGTATGGAGTATTTTCGTCAAATTAGTACATGATGCGGTGGAAATTTATATGAATGACTTTACACCTTATGTATGTGATTTCAAGAAGCCCTAACTAACGTAGTAAAAGTACTGCACAAATGCATTGAAATGAACCTACCTCTCAGTCCTGAAAAATGTGAATTATTAATGACTAGAGGGATCGTGCTAGGTCATTCAATATCTTAGCAAGGAATACAGGTGGACTCGAACAAAATAGCCATCATCTAAAGGATCCCACCTCCACAAAAGCAGAGAGATGTAAGAAGTTTCTTGGGGTTAGCTGGATACTACTAAAGGTTCATAAAGGACTTCAACAAGTTGGCCTCTCCTTTATTTGGTTTGTTGGCCAAAGATTCTGCATTTATATGGTCAAAAGATGTCAAAAGGCCTTAGACATTCTAAAGGGTAAGTTAACCACTGCACCAATTCTCCAAGGCCCAAACTGGGCCCTCCCCTTTCATATTCATGATGATGCCTCACACAAAGCCATAGGAGAAACCTTAGGTCACGTAGAGGAAAAATTGTCTTATGCCATCTATTTTATTAGTAAGAACTTGTCAAAGGCTGACCTAAATTTTATTATGACCGAAAAGGAACTCTTGGCTATTGTGCAATCATTAAACAAATTTAGGCATTACATTACAGGCTATCAAACATTTTGTGCATACTGACCATACTGCAATCAAATATTTAATGAACAAACTATATGTGAATGCTCGAATTATAAGATGGTTGCTTTTATTACAGCAGTTTGATCTAACCATTGTTGATAAGCCTAGTAAGGAAAATGTTGTTGTAGACATTTTATTTATGGTGAATCTGCCTGCAGGTGAAGAAGGAATAGTGGATGACCGGTTACCAAATGAGCACTTGTTTGCTATTTCAGTTCTCTCCCCATGGTTTGCTGATATAGCAAACTATTTGGTGTCACCACAGTTCCCACCAAACTTTCCCTCCAAAGAAATGAGCAAGATAGTTAGGAAAAGCGCCCCCTTCACCTAGATTGGGGGCAATCTTTTCAAACTTGGCCCAGATCAAATCTTGAGAAGGTGTGTAAGGGAAGAGAAAGTTTTTGAAATCCTTCTGACCTGTCATGATGGGCCTTGTGGAGGTCACTTTGCAACAAGGAGGAAAACATTCAAACTGCTACAAGCAGGTTATTATTGGCCCACTAGTCAGTGTGATCAGTGCCAAAGGATGGAAAACCTACTCGAAGAGATGAAATTCCCCTACTTCATATTGTGGTTGAGGGTAAAATTTCTATTATAGTATTATATTTCAATGATTTGATTCGAACAGGTGATGAGAAGATGATAAAATATTGCAAGAAAATTTGAGATGAAGGACCCGGGGCTCATGCATTACTTTCTTAGTATGAAAGTGTGGAAAGGAGATGAGGAACTATTTGTCTCTCAGGCAAAGTATGCGAATGAGATACTAAATACGTTCCACATGAAGAGCACAAAACCCATGGAGACTCCTCTAACAAGTAATTGGAGGAAGGAAGATGCTACTTCAGGTGAAGTAGTGGAGAATACTATTTATAGACAACTTGTGGGTTCACTTGTGTATTTGGTGATCACACAAATGAACATGTGTTTTGCAGCTAACCAACTTAGTCAAGCCATGGCTAAGGGACCATACTTTATTGGAAGGAAGCTAAAAATGTGTTGAGATACCTCAGAGGCACCACTCAGTTTGGTGTTTGTTTGGTACAAACAAACAAAGGGAGTGAAGCTTCAAGGCTTCACAGATGCAGATTGGGCAGGGAGTCCATATGAATAAAAAAAATCACATTAGGGGGAATCTTCGGTATTGGGTCAATAATAGTTTCTTGGTACAACAGGAAGCAGAGATTAGTTGCACTTATTTTAGTATAAACATAGTACATGGTTGCTAATCAAGTAGCTTGTGAGGCTCTATGGATGAGGAAGATCCTTGTCAGGTTATCTGGTCATCTGATGGATCTTATTGTGATTTACTGTGACAATAAGAGTTGTATCAAACTCTATGAGAATCTAGCTTTTCATGGTCGCTCCAAGCATATCAACATCCATTATCACAATTTACGAGATTGTGTGTAGAGGGGAATCATGTTGTTGGAGTACATTCCTATAGAGGAGCAGGATGAATATATTTTGATAAAGGCATTATCAATATGAAAATTCGAATTTCACAGAGTTAGAATTGGGGTAGCAGATAATCCCTTTCCTCTTGAGAGGGAGTGTTGAAAAATGCAACAAGAAAGTCCTAATTTAATTTTCTCCTTGAATTAAATTAGGAATTAAATTGTAATTCTAGTTTTCATAGAAACTTGTAATAGATAACTAAGTTAATTTGACTTAGTTGGCTCAGTTAATTCGAGTTGGGAGTCTATCTAGAGTCATGTAGAGTGGTTCCTGATTTTAGGGCCCCAGGTTAAGTTCTTTTGAGTTGTAATTATTTAATTCAATTTAACTTATTTAAATTAATTTAAACTGGTTCCGACTGATGGAGGAATTAGTGGGAGATCTAATAGTGGGGTGTAACCTGCAGTAGTGGGGTTTAACAAATGCTCCTCAACCAATAAACATAATATTCACTCAAATTAACTCATGCATGTTAGATCAGAGAAAGACCCAGTTGAGATTGGAGTTCAAGGACAATGCACTAGCAGTTGTATAATTATTTGAATTGTATAGGTGGTGCATGCAATAAGGGGAAGGCATATGATGGATTTTTCAATTATGGAAGATGAATTTCCCATTTAAAGATGGGTTAATTCCCGAGGAAATTGCACAAGGAAATAAGAGTTTGGCAGTTAACATATTTGGCTAAGTATTGGTTGGAGCTTGTTTGTGAAACAATGAGACAGATTGAGATAGTGCAGAGGTTTCTTGGGCTTGAGAAAAACATTGTAATCTTCTCATATTTTCTAATTAATGTCATATATAGATAGAATGAATTTTTAGCTATGGTTTTCCCAAGAAAATTATTGTGTTATGTGTGATTGAATTCTTTCTCTTTTATGCCTCGTAATTTCATTGATCGTTTATTGTTTCCTATGATGAGTAGAGTAGATTCAAGTCAATTGTTTTAGCATATTACAATCTACAATTTGAATCTACAAGGAATTTTTACATGGTATCAGAGCTTAAATAACTATATAAGAGGAGAATAAGAGTTTGTATTTTGTAGGAGAAATCAAATTTGCAGTATCATACTTTAGATCCAGCAGGTTGTTGTTCTACGGATTGAGACTCAAATATGCCCTTGAGGGTAGTTCAAAATATATTCCGTGGTAGGACAAGATGGAGGTAGTGTTGTAAGAAAACAGGCTTAAATAATTCATAGACAAAGACATTCCTAAGCTAGTTGATGCTTAGGATCTGGTAGAGTGGAGAAAGTGTGTGGAAAAGGCGAGAATGGTTTTCCTAGAAGGAGTTAGAGATGATATTGTCTCAAATAACCACGGTAAGAAAACTCAATTTGCAATGTGGAAGGCTATGATGGACCTATTTCAAAATAGAAGTGACCACATGAAGCTAGCACTAAAGGACAAGCTCAGAAAGATCAAGATGGAGAGGGGAAACGATATACCGAAGTACTTGACGAAGTTTACCCAATGTCAGGATGAGCTTGGAAGTGTCAATGTTATAGGTGCTTAAGGCGATATGGTGAGCCTAGCACTTCTAGTCCTTCCCAATAGTTGACATAGTTATCAGGACTCACTTAATGGGAGGGAAAAGCTACCAGAGGGGGAGTGGTTGTGGTTCGACTTGGTACAAGAAGAGATTTAGTGGAACATCAAAGATGGATCCTTATCTAAGCATGATGATGAGGAGAAAGGTTCCTTAGTTATAAATGCAACGAAAGATAAGGGTAATTCATACCTTTCCAAATTAGATTCCAATCAGGGCAGCAAGAAGAACAAGATGTCGAAGATTAAATGTTTTCACTTTCACGAGATGGGACACTATGCCACAAAGTGTTTGCATAATAAGGGTGGTAATAAGCCCTTAGAAGGAGTGACAGGTGAATCTCTTGCTTCAAAATTACTAGATTTCACCCTCATCTCTTGCATGGTGACATCGATGATGGCTAGTGTGTGGTACGTCGATAGTGGAGCCTCATTCCATATGACCAACAACAAAGAATTTTTCACTGACTTAGAGGAGAAGGACCTCCAGATGCATATCAAGATGGGAGATGATTCAAGGTATAGCGTGACCGAAAATAGTACTATTACCTTCTGAGGGAGTGTGGTTCTCCTCTTACATCAAAATATATCATGTATATTTCCAATTTGAGGAAGAATTTGGTTTCTATATCCATGTTGGAGGACTGTGGCTATGATGTGACATTTATCAAGGGAAAGGATTTCCTTCACCACATAGCCTCAGGACAGGTGAAGGGGATCATGGTTTGGGTGAATAAATCTACAAATTGGATGTAGAATACTATGGTGCTTTGAGCATTAAAGCAAAGAAGTTTGAGAGCTTAGACATTGGCAAGTTGTGGCATACAAGATATGGTTAGTTGCACCACAAAGCTTTGAAGATCGTGTAGAAAATTTCTACATGAATTCCCAAGGGTACACTAGAGCAGAGAGACACATGCAAAGGGTGTACTTTGGGGAAGTACAAAAAAGCTTATTTTCATGATAAAGATAGTCGAGCACAAGCGATCCTTGATAGAGTTCACTCATGTGTATGGACCGTTCTTGATAGCATCCATGTCCAAGCACATGTATTATGTAATATTTGTTGATGATTTTTCTCCTAAGTTCTATATTATTTTCATATAGAAGAAAGATCAGAAGTTCGTTAAATTTTTTGAATTTAATGCACTTGTCGAGAAAGAAACTAGCAGGAAAGTTAAATCTCTCAGAAGTGATAACAATGGAGAATATGTGTCGAATGAATTCAAGAACTTCTATGCATCAAAAGGCATTTGACAGGAGTTAATAGAACCTCATAACCCATAGTAGAATGGGGTTATTGAAACGAAGAACATAAGTCTTGTGGGAGAAGCACAGATGATGTTACATGATCATGACCTACCATTGCACTTATGGGCTAAATCATGAAACACATATGTTTATTTGTAGACGAGAAGCTCTCATCGATTCTTGGGATGACTACACCAAAAAAACGTTTTTTCAGGTAAGAACAAGATGTGGCACACTTCAAGATCTTTGGTTCATAATTCTACTGCCATGTTACCAAGGATAGATGGAAAAAACTAGAGTCAAAAGTTTAGTTGGCCATATTTTTGGGGTCGACTGATACACCTCAAAACTATCGAGTGTACCTTCTATTCAACAAGATGACAATGGTTTGTAGAGATGTGAATTTTGATGAAGAGAAGGCCATGAGATGTTCCCTTGAGAGGGAGCTTCAGTTACATGCAGAGGAGGAGATTTTAGCTCCAAAGGAGGAACCTTAGGATGATGTGGAGTAGCCACATGTAGAGGAGTAGAGAGTGGAAGTACCGAATCATGTAGATACTTCCAAAGATGGAAGGAAGTGCACCCGAGAGGCTGACAAATTGATTCATGATGCTAGAGAAAATGTGGGAGCCCCCACATCATAGCGCAGGCATAGGAGGTCACCACATCAATACACTGTCTACATGGATCTGATGAGCGAGATTGTAGAGGTTGACCCATCCTCATTCGAGGAAGCAGTGAAACAACTATATGGGTTGATGCCATGGTTTAGGAGTATGACTCCATTATGAGAAACAATGTTTGAGAAGTGGTCCCAAGACCAACAGACAAGTCAATGGTGAGTTTCAGATGGATTTATATGGTAAAGCAAGCAACAAATGGGAGTGTGGAGAAACACAATCCTATATTTGTGGCTAGAGTTTTCTCTCAAGTGGAGGGAATTGATTACAAGGACACCTTTGCTCTAGTAGCAAGGTACTCTTCAATCATATGTATTTTGGAATTGTCAGTGCAGATGGGATGGAAGATACATCAGATGGATGTGAAGACAACATTCCTAAATGGTATGATTGAGGAAGAGGTGTATATTGAGTAGTCAAAATGATTTGAGACCTTCAACATAGAGTCACAGGTGTACAGACTCAAGCGAGTGTCATATGGACTAAAAAAATCACCTCGTGCTTGGTACACCAAAATTGACAGCTATTTCACCAGATTTGGCTTCACCAAAAGTGAAGCAGATGCTAACCTTTACCATATTGTGGTTGAAGGTAATATTTTTATTATAGTATTATATGTTTATGATTTGATTCTAACACGTGATGAGAAGTTGATAAAATATTGCAAGAGAATTCGAGATGAAGGACTTGGGGCTCATGCATTACTTTCTTGGTATGGAAGTATGGCAAGGAGATGAGGAATTGTTTTTCTCTTAGGGAAAGTATGCCAACGAGATACTAAAGAAGTTCCACATGGAGAGTACCAAACCCATGGAGACTCCTATAGAAGGTAATTGGAGAAAGGAAGATGTTTCTTCAGGTGAAGTAGTGGAGGATACTATTTATAGACAACTTGTGGGTTCACTTATGTATTTGGTGATCACATGAACGAACATGTGTTTTGCAGTTAAGCAAATTAGTCAAGAAATTATTAAGGAACCATACTTTATTGGAAGGTAGCTAAACATGTGTTGAGATACCTCAAAGGAACCACTCAGTTTGGTGTTTGGCACAAATAAACAAAGGGAGTGAAGCTTCAAGGCTTCACAGATGCAAATTGGGTAGGGAATCCATCTGACAAAAAACCACATTAGGGGGAATCTTCAGTATTGGGTCAGCAAGAATTTCTTGGTATAACTGGAGGCAAAGATCAGTTGCACTCAGTTCAGTAGAAGCATAGTACATGGTTGTTAGTCAAGCAGCCTGTGAGGCTCTATGGATGAGGAAGATCCTTGTTAGGTTATTTGGTTAGCAGATGGATCCTACAGTGATTTACTGTGACAATAAGATTTGTATCAAACTCTCTAAGAATCCAACTTTTCATGGTCGTTCCAAGCATATCGACATCCGATATCACCATCTATGAGATTGTGTGCAGAGAGGAATCATGTTGTTGGAGTACATTCCTATAGAGGAGCATGATGCCAATATTTTGATAAAAGAATTGTTAGGATGAAAATTCGAGTTTAACAAAGTCAGCATCGAGGTAGTAGATAATCCCTTTCTTGTTGAGAGGGAGTGTTGAAAAATGCAATAAGAAAATCCTAATTTAGTTTTGTCCTTGAAAATTGTAATTCTAATTCTCGTAGCAACTTGTAATATTTAACTAAGTTAATTTGACTTACTTGGCTCAGTTAATTCGAGTTGGGAGTTTATCTAGAGTCATGTAGAGTGGTTACTAAATTTTAGTGCCCCAGATTAATTTATTTTGAGTTGTAATTATTTAATTCAGTTAAACTAGTTCCGATTGATGGAGGAATTATTGGGAGATCTAGTAGTGGGGTGTAACTCGCTGTAGTGGGGTTGAACCAACACTGCTCAACCAGTAAACTGAATATTCACTTATAATTAAATCATGAATGTCAGATCAGAGAAAGACCCAGTTGAGATTGGAGTTCAAGGACATTGTACTATTAGTTGTATAATCATCTGAATTGTACAAGTGGTGCATACAATACGAGGAAGTCCTATGATGGATTGTGCATTTATGGATGAGGAATTTCCCAATTAAATATGGCTTAATTCCCAAGGAAACTTTGCAAGGAAATAGGAGTTCGGTAGGCAACATATTTGGGTAAGTATTGATTGGAGCTTGTTTGTGAAGTAGTGAGACAGATTGAGATAATGCAGAGGTTGCTCGGGCTTGAGAAAAACATTGTAATCTTCTCATATTTTAAAATAAATGTCATATATAGATAGCAATATTTTTTAACTGTGGCTTTCCCTAGAAAATTATTGTGTTATGTGTGATTGAATTCTTTCTCTTTTATGCTTCGAAATTTCATCAATCGTTTATTATTTTTGCTTTAGATGAGTAGAGTAGATCCAAGTCAATTGTTTTAGCATATTACAATCTATAGTTTGAATCTACAAGTAATTTATACATGGTATCAAATCTTAAATAACTGTAGAAGAGGAGAATATGATTTTGTATTTTGCAAGAGAAATCGAATTTGTAGTATCATACTTTAGATCCAGCAGGATGTTGTTCTATGGATTGAGACTCGAATATGCCCTTAAGGGTAGTTCAAACTATATTTCTTGGAAGGACAAGATGGAGGCATTGTTGGAAGACAACAAGTTTAAAGAATTCATAGACAAAGACATTCCTAAGCCAGTTGAAGCTCATGATCTAGAAAATAAGAGAATGTTTGTGGCAAAGGCAAGAAGGATTTTCCTAGAAGGAGTTTGAGATGATATTTTCTCAAACCTCCATGGTGAGGAAAATCCATTTGCAATGTGGAAGGCCTTGAAATACCTATTTCAAAATAGCAATGACCACAAGAAGCTGGCAATGATGTACAAGCTCAGAAAGATCAAGACAAAGAAAGATGACAATATACCAAAGTAATTGACCAATTTTACCCAATGTCAGGATGAGTTTTGAAGTGTTGGTGTTATAGTTGCTAAAGGTGATATGGTGAGCCTAGAACTTCTAGGCCTTCCCAAAAGTTGACACAGTTATCAAGACTCACTTAATGGGAAGGAGAAGCTACCAGAGTGGGAGCGGTTGTGGTCTGACTTGATACAAGAAGAGATTCAGCAGAACACTAGAGATGGATACTCATCTAAGCATGATGATGAGGAGAAATGTGCCTTAGTTACAAAGGTGAAGAAAGATAAGGGGAATTCATACCATTCCAAATTTAATTCTAGTCAGAGCAGCAAGAAGAAGGACATGTCGAATATTAAATGTTTTCACCTTCATGAGATGGGACACTATGCCACAAAGTGTTCACACAATAAGGTCGATAAGAAGCCCTTAGGAGGAGCGATAAGGGGAGCTCTTACTTCAAAATTCAAACTATATTTCACCCTCATCACTTGCATGGTGACATCAGTGACGACTAGTGTTTGGTACATGGATAGTGGAGCCTCATTCCATATGATCGACAACAAAGAATTTTTCAGTGACTTGGAGGAGAAGGAAATGCAGATGCACATCGGGATGGGAGATGATTGGAGGTATAGTGCGACAAACAATAGTACTATTACCTTCTCAGGGAGTCTGGTTCTCCTCTCACATTAAAATATGCCATGTATGTTCCGGATTTGAGGAAGAATTTGGTTTTAGTTTCCATGTTGGAGGACCATGGTTATGATGTGATATTGAGCAAGGGAAAGGCTTTCCTTCACCACATAGCCTTAGGATAGGAAAAGTAGATCAGGGTTTGGGTGAAGAAACTCTACAAATTGGATGTAGAAGACTACACTGTTTTGAGTAGTAAAGCAGAGAATGTGCAAATCTTAGACATCAGCGAGTTATGGCATAAAATACTAGGTCAATTGCACCACAGAGCTTTGAAGAACATGCATAAAATGTATGCAGGACTTCCCAAGGTTACACTAGAGCAAAGAGACACATGCAAAGGGTATACATTGGGGAAGTACACAAAAGCTTCTTTTCATGCTAAAGACAGTTGAGAATAAGCGATCCTTGATAGGGTTCACTCATATGTGTGTGGACCGTTCTCGACAACATCCATGACCAAGCACGTGTATTATGTAATATTTATTGATGACTTTTCTCATAAGTGCTAGATTTTCTTCATGCAGAAGAAAGATTAGATGTTTGCTAAATTTTGTGAAGTTAAAGCACTTGTTGAGAAAGACACTAGCATGAACGTTAAAGCTCTCATAAGTGATAATGGTGGAGAATATGTGTTAAATGAATTCAAGAACTTCTATGCTTCAGAAAGCATTTGATGGGCGTTAATATCACCCGAAAGCCTAGTGTAGAATGGGGTGGCTGAAAGGAGGAACATAAGTATTGTGGGAGCGACACAGGCGATGTTACATGATTAGGCCTATTAGCACTCCATAGTGTCCCAAGGATGAGAAAGGAGATTGACAGAGGTAACCTCAAACCAACTTTGGACTTGGTAGGTAGCCCTACCAAATCAAAGAGGGATCTCTCTTCAATCTCATAGCCAATGAAGAGACTAGAGAGAAAAATAGGTCTTAGGCTAGATATTCAGCTTATTAGGGTTTGATATAGGGTTTGTTGAATCAAGATCATAGGTCTAGGAACTAGGTCAGGGTTTCAAATGATCAGTTGTAGGGATAAGATGAGGAAAGGTGTGTATGATTAGTGACACAATTGGGTTGTCATTGTGTTATAGGGTTGAGTAAAGAAGGATCAAAATGAGTATAATACTATGTATTCATTTATTAGAAGATATGGAATATAAACATGAAAATCTCATCTAAACAAAGCATAAAGACTATGAATTCTGCTTAAAAGCTAATGAGATGATCATATGAAAGCATGAAAATGGCTGTAAGAATAAGTAAATATTTAATTTGATAATAAAATAGGGGAAAAACATTGTCACTAACCATAACACAAGAATCCCAAGATAATAGTTCCAACTGTCTGTTGTATTTCTATAAAATGGTGTATACTAGCTCCAAGCTATGACTATCAAGTATCAAACCATTAATTTGACTTAGATCATGATACATATAGATCAAAAACCACTTTCCCCCTCTCAGGGATCAAATCCATCATGATAGGAACTGATTACACCAACCTCTCTAACCAAGCCCAAAACTAGGGAGGTTAGAAAGTAATTCCCTGTTTAGACTTAACTACCTATTTTGACTTTACAAGCATTAATGACTATGAAATTTAAATAGATTTGAATTTACTCATCACCATTACATTCAATTACATCATAAAAACATCTTGTAGGTCAAATCACATCATCAAAAGTTGACTTTGACTCAAAAAACTCGAAATTCCACCTCTTCCATAGAAGTGAACGTACTTGTTGTGAAGCCATTTTGGATCATTTTTATGCATCTTCAAGATGGTATGAGGATTTTTTTAGATAGACCTGGATGTCTAGTAGACCTTATAACCTTTAAACCAGCAAAAATTCACCTCCAAGCCATCTTAAACTTCATTCTCCCAAAAGTACTCCCAGAAGCGCAACCAAAAATAGGGGTCAAAGATGAACTGATATTTCTTTGACCCTAACACCCATTCCAAAACTTGAAGAGGTTTTTGTAGATAAGGTTTCTTTTTAGAATAACCTATGTCAGTTTATGGAAATTATTTTGAATTTTTTCAGAATATGTGCTGCAAAATCATGACTAAACTAGGAAAGACAGATTGTTTTATTTTTTGAAAAATAAGCCTCTAAGATGATTGAATATATCCCAAACCATAAAGTATATTAAAAGATTGAGAGAGGTTTCTGATTTTAGGTATGCTATGAGAAAAAAAAATCATGTTTTATCAAAAATAATTTCCCATTTTTTCAGAATCCAAATTTGAATTTGGTCACTAAAAGTGCAATGAAAATTGTAGAAGCGCAACATGCTCTTAGCAGAAGCATAACGTGGTCTTTGAGAGGGTGTTTAGAGGCCTTCCTAGAGGATTTTTGGGCTAAAAGTGGTATGGTTAGAAATAATGTGATGTCTACTACATAAGAGAATAATCAATATCTGCAAAAACCTACTCCAAGACACCAAAAAATTCAATCTCCCAAGACTACTCCAGAAGCGCAGTGAGGGGTCCAAAAAGGTGGTAGAAACATGTGTTTTAGGTAGTTTTTAGCGTTTCCTTGCAACCTGTGAATTGAAATGGAACAAAAAAGTGTATATATGCAATGTAATAAACCATATCTATCCATCCATGCAAAAATTTTATCATTTGGAAGCTCTGAGAAAAGCGCAGCGTGAGCTCGCTACGCTTTTGTGCATCATGAATTGCCAAATTGTCAAAAATTCAAAATTTGCCCAAAATTTCCCAATTTGTATTGAAACTTGTTTCTTTTGCTTTCTAAGTGATTTATTAGACAATAAATGATGCATTATCAAGAAAATCAAGGTTTTCCCTCTTCTTTAGCTTGATTGGGGTTTTCTTTAGCTTCTTTTTCATATTCCTAACCCTAATTTTGCAAATTTGATTCTTGGTGAAGTAGTACCTTGCCATGTGTCTCTGAATCTTGGTGTCTCAATTGGCCTTCTTTAGGAGCATATCTAGGTGCTCATTTATGTTCTTAAGCCAATATTCCTTGTCCTTCTCAAACTCAGCTTCTATAGTGTCATTAATCGTGTCTAGGGTTTGAGATGAAGATGGCTTTTCTGCTTGTTGTCCTTTCTTTGCCATAGCCCTGGTGGTAGTCCTCTTAAGATGTACATGTGTTTCTTCATCTTGATTCTCTACATCCATGATGTCCTTAACCTTATCCTTTGCTGATTTGTTTGCTGATGGAGAGTCCATTATCACTTTGCCTTGTTGTACTAGGGTTTTCCTTAGCTCTCCATTTTCTTGCTGTAAGAATGCCACCATGTGGTCGACTTTAGAAAGGTCATCTTGTAACTCTTTGATCTATGCATAATTCTCCTTACTGATGTCTTCTGCTTCCTTATCTTCATGATGGTGACCGAAATGATGGACATGACTCCCTACATGACTTTTGATGACCTGACCTAATGATGACACCAACTACATATGTGAAATCATGATTTGGAACTTTGAACCTTTGTAGGATGCATGATTATGTTTTGATGACCAAAATAATGACCAATACACTCTTTGATTCTCTATCATGAGGAGTGATGACAAGACCATGATGGCATTTTATGACTTTGATTACAAAGGGAGTAGTAACGACCTTGGACACTAACAAATAATCAAATTTTATTTGAAAATTTATTTGAAAATAGAACAATTTGACCTAATGACCCTATCAACCACATGGAAAGAGTAAATTTGATCATTGGTGACTCATAGACACTAACAACAGCTCCAAATAGGGATGGCAGCTCCTTTAACACGCGTCAAGAACATCATAGACCAAGTAGCTTCATCCATTGGGAGATGGAGTCAAAATAAAGCACTTGAAACTCAAAATACTGACTGACTAAACTTAAGAAAAACTGAATCTGAATTGACTTGACTGAAAAACTTGACTACTAAGTGAAATTACTTACACATGGCAGTAGACCATCACAATCCCAAGGCTTTCACCTCGGGCTTAAAATCCTAATGATAACCACCACCCATTGAAGATATATATACAATCATGCGATATGATCCCTCCAGTGTAACCAATCAATTAAATGACAACTTACTTGAACTCTGCTCGTACTTTTCTTGAGCAGACAGAAAAAACAAAATATAGAAAACTCAAATTGTCCACTGAGCATATGCTTATGATCCATGAATATAAGAAAAGTTCATATTCCCAGATGGTTGCACCAAATTGACAATAGGGTATTCAACAATCTGGAACATTACCATGTCTTGAAAGTCAACAATACATAAGAACACCCCCCATTTTCCAATGCAAAACTTTTGTGAGGATGAATGAAGAAAATATGTTCATGAAGTTTTTCACTCGCATCAAGAGAAAGGGAAATTTGTTCTTGGAAATATGTGTTAGAGGCAGCCATATTATCAATAGAAAAAATGTGCGCATCCATAGGATTGGGACAAACTGCTCATCTTAAATAAACTCTTTATTTCTTGATCCTGAAGGAAAATAATCTTATGTAAGAGGCTCTAAAACAACCTCTTCTTTATCACTGCTCTCTTCTACATACTCTTCTTGCAATGTTTGATGCTTATTTTATGCCATAGTTACATTGTTTAGAACCTCCAAACATACCAATTCAAAATTATAATTTGCACGAATCTTCCCTTGAAATAGTGCTTCAGAAAATGGATGAGCTAGACAGACATATGAGTGGTGAATGTCTAGAGATTCTTGTTCATGCATTTCATTAGAAAACTCATCTTGGTCTTCGCAAACTTGATCTTGAAATACAAAACCAGAGAAAGAACAATTTGATTGACTATCCTCATACCTTTGATCATCAAAATACTGACAAGTCTCTGCAAAGATTCATCAAACTCATAAGATGGAACATGACTATCATACATAAGCACCGACTCTTCATTAAAATAGGGTTGAACATTCCCTTGTTCTTCTTAAATGTCTACATGTTGTTTAATGTCATCATTGAGATCCTGCTCAGTTTCACTTTCATCCAAAGGAGATGACACTTGTTCTTCTTGGTGATGGAAAGGGTTCTCATACAAAGCCTCCATGATCTCTTCATCCATGAAACCTTCATAACCATAAGAATTCTGTAGATTTGGAATGAAACCCTCAGAATGTTCACAAAGATCCTCAACCAATGACAAAGAAGGATGAGACTCTCTATATTTTTCAAAAAATGCTGAATGAAAATATTTAAGAGAATAAATACTAGAAGATGGAAGACCTTCATACCAATATGGTGCTTTTCCTTCTAAGCTTACCATGAACATCTTCATGAGACAATCTTCATGAAATTGAACCTTTAGCTTATGCACATGAATGTGAAATTTAACCAAATGAAGAGAAACATCATCTCCTTTATTGTCTTTGAACTTTGGAGAATTAGTATGCCAATCTACACAAGGCATGAGGTTTAGAAAACCTGGAATGTAATTTCATTTTAAAGGAGCATACCTTCTGGATATAGAACTCATCTTGATTTCTGGATCCTACTACTAGTGGAGTCTTTGGATCAAATTGGAGTTGCCAAGTGAATGGTTTAGTCTTTATATGTGTTTGACCATTGTCCACTATCAACAAATTAGATCTAAACTTTGATGATCTTTCCTGGGGAAGATTTAACACTTCGTTCCCTAGTATGGTCACCAAAAATGTTAGCACTCCACAGTGTCCCAAGGCTGAGAAAGGAGATCGACAGAGGTAACCTCATACTAGCTTTGGACTTGGTAGATAGCCCTACCAAATAAGAGAGGTCTCTCTCTTAAATCTCACATCCAATGAAGTGACTGTAGGGAAAAATACGTCTTAGGTTAGATATTTAGCTCATTAGATTTTGATATAGGGTTTGCTGGATCAAGATCATAGGTTTAGGAACTAGGCCAGGGTTTCAAATGATTAATTGCAGGGTTAATATGAGGCAAGGTAGGTATTATTAGTGACACAATTGGGTTATCGTTGTGGTATAGGGTTGAGTAAAGAAGGGTCAAAATGTGCATAAGACTATTAATTCATTTATCAGAAGATATGGAACGTAAACAAGAAAATCTCATCTAAATAGAGCATACAGACAGTGAAATATGCTTAACAACTAATGAGATGATCATATGAAAGCATGGAAATAGTTGTAAGAAAATTAAATATTAATTTGATAATAAAACAGGGGAAAACATTGTCACTAACCATAACACAAGAATCCCAAGATAATAGTTGCAACTTTCTATTGTATTTTTGCAAAATGGTGCACACTAGCTCCAAGCTATAACTATCAAGTATCCAACCATTCATTTAACTTAGATTAGGATACATATATATATGAAAAACTACTTTCCCCCGCTCAGGGGTCGAATCCATCATAATAGAAACTGATTACACCAATCTCTCTAACCAAGCGCAAAACTAGGGAGGTTAGAAACTAATTCCTTGTTTAGACTTAACTACCTATTTTGAATTTACAAACATTAAAGACTATGAAATTTACATGTATTTGACTTTAACCATCACTATTACATTCAATTACATCATAAAAACACCTTGGAGGTCAAATTACATCATCAAAACTTGACTTTGACTCAAAAAGCTAGAAATTCTGCCTCTTGCACAGAAGCACAACGTACTTGTTGTGAAGCCATTTTGAATCATTTTAATTCATATTAAATATTATTTGAGGATTGGTGTATATATCCTTGTATATCTAGTAGACCTTAGAATCTTTAATCGAAACAAAGATCACATATAAGCCATCTTAAACTTCATTCTCCCAAAAGTACTCCCATAAGCGCAATGAAAAATAGGGGTCAAAGATGAACTAATATCTCTTTGACCATAACACTTGTTACAAAAATGGAAGAGGTTTTTGTAGATAACGTTGTTTTTTAGAATAAAGTCTCTCATTTTTAGGAAATTCATTTTAATTTACTCGGAATATGTTCCACAAAATCATGACTAAAACGGGAAAGACAAAGTGTTTTATTTTATGAAAAAATAAGCCTATAAGATGATTGAATATATCCCAAACCATCAATTATATTTGAAAATGGAGAGATTTTTTCGGTTTTAGGTATGTTAGGATAAAAACACTCCTCCAGTTTTCAAAACTAATTTCCCATTTGTTCAAAATCCAAGTTTGAAATTGGTCACTAAAAGCATAACAAAAATTGCAAAAGCGCAACGTGCTCTTAGCAGAAGCACAACATGGTCTTTGAGAGGGTGTTTGGAGGCCTTCCCAGAGGCATTTTTGGACTAGAAACACCTTCTCCAAGACACCTAAATATTCAATCTCTCAAGACTACTCCAGAAGCACAGCGACGGGGACAAAAAGGTGGCATAAACATGTTTTTTAGGTAGTTTTTTAGCATTTCCTTGCAACCCGTAAAGTGACATGGAAAATCAAGTGTATATCTGCAATGTACTAACCCATATATATCCATCCATGCAAAATTTTTATCATTTAGAGGCTCTTAGAAGAAGCATAACGTGAATTGGCCGCGCTTTTGTGCATCAAGAATTGCCAAATTGTCAAAAATTCAAAATTTGCCCAAAATTTAACAAAATTATTTGAAACTTGTTTCTTTTTCTTTCTGACTGATGGATTAGAAAATTAATGATGCATCAATAAAAAAATCAAGGTTGTCTCTCTTCTTTAGCTTGATTAGGGTTTTTTTAGCTTCTTTTCATATTCCTAACCCTAATTTTGCAAATTTGATTCCTGGTGAAGTAGTACCTTGCCATGTGTCTTTGAAGCTTGGTGTCTCTATTGGCCTTCTTCATGAGCATCTCCAGTTTTTCATTAACCTTTGCAAGCCAAAATTCCTTGTCTTGACACTTGTCTTTGTCAAACTCAACTGTTATAGTGTCATCGATGGTGTCTAAGGTTTGTGATGAAGATGGCTTTTCTGCTTGTTGTCCTTTCTTTGCCATAGACTTGGTGGTAGTCCTCTCAAGATGTACTCGCGTGTCTTCATCTTGTTACTCTACATCCATGATGTCCTTACCCTTATCCTTTGTTTCTTTGTTTGTTGATGGAGAGTCCATTATCACTTTGCCTTTTTGTACTAGGGTTTTCCTTAGCTCTTTATTTTCTTGCTATATGAATGCCACCATGCGGTTGGATTTAGAAAGGTCATCTTGTAAATCTTTGATTTATGCATGCTGCTCCTTAATTATTTCTTATGTTGCCTTATCTTCATGATGGTCACCCAAATGATGGACATGACTCCCTAAATGACTTTTGATGACTTGACCTAATGATGACACTATCTGCATATGTGAAATCATGATTTGGAACTTTGAACCTTTGCAAGATGCATGATTATGTTTTGATGACCAAAATAATTACCAAGACACTCTTTGCATGCCCTACCACAAGGAGTGATGATAAGACCATGATGGAATTTTATGACTTTGAATATGGAGGGAGTAGAAAATAATGACCTTGGACACTGAACAATAATTAAATTTTATTTGAAAATTTATTTGAAAATTGAATAGTTTGACCTAATGACCCTATCAACCACATGGAAAGAGTACATTTGATCACTGGTGACTCATAGAGACTATCAGGGCCTACTGTTGCACTTATGGGCTGAAACATGCAACACATTTGTTTATTTGCAGAATAGAAGCCCTCATCGAATTATCAGGATGAGTACACCAAAATAAGTTTTTTCAGTTAAGAAACAAGATGGGCACACTTTAGGTCTTTGGTTCATGAATCTACTACCATGTTACCAAGGATACGTGGAAAAAGGTAGATCCAACAATTGAGTTGGGCATATTTTTGGGGTACACTGATACACATCAACACTATCAAGTGTACATTCCATCCAAAAAGATGACAATGGTTTATAGAGATGTGAAGTTTGATGAAGAGAAGGCCATGAGATGTTCCTTTGAGAGGGAAATTCAGTTACATGTAAAAGAGGAGCTTTTAGCTCCAAAGGAGGAACCTCAGGATGATGTGGAGTAGCCACGTGCAGAGGAGAAGAGAGTGGAAGCACCCACTCATGCAAATACTTCCAAAGATGGAAGGAAGCGCACCAGAGAGGGTGACAAATTGATACATAATGCTAGAGAGAATGTGGGATCACCCACATCACAACACATGTAGAGGAGGTCACCAGATCAATACATTGGCTACATGGCTCTGATGAGCAAGTGTTTAGAGGTTGAGCCATCCTCATTCAAGGAAGAAATGCAAAAACCAATATGGGTTGATGCCATGGTTGAGGAGTATGACTCCATTATCAGAAACAATGTTTGGGAAGTCATTCCAAGACTAGTAGACAAGTCAATGTTGAGTTCCAGATGGGTTTACAGGGTAAAGAAAAAACAGATGGGAGTGTTGAGAAACACAAGGCCAGATTTGTGTCCAGAGGGTTCTCTCAACTGGAGGGAAATACTTACGAGGACATCTTTGCTCCAGTAGCAAGGTACTCTTCAATCAGATCTATTTTAGCACTATCAGTGCAGATGGGATGGAAGATTCATCATATGGATGTGAAGATAACATTCCTCAATGGTATGATTGAGGAAGAGGTGTATATTGAGCATTCAGAAGGATTTGAGACCTTCAACATAGAGTCACATGTGTGCAGACTCAAGCGAGTGTTATATGGACTAAAACAAGAACTCCTAATTTGGTACACCAGAATTGACAGCTATTTCACCGGGTTGGGCTTCACCAAAAGTGAAGCAGATGCAAACCTTTACCATATTATGGTTGAAGGTAAATTTTTTATTAGAGTATTATATGTTGATGATTTGATTCTAAGAGGTGATGAGAAGCTAATAAAGTCTTGCAAGAGAATTCGAGATGAAGGACCTGAGGCTCATGCGTTACTTTCTTGGTATGGAAGTATGACAAGGAGATGAGGAACTATTTATCTCTCAGAGCAAGTGTGCCAACGAGATATTAAAGAAGTTCCACATGGAGAGAGACAAACCCATGGAGACTTCTCTAGCAGATAATTAGAGGAAGGAAGATGCTACTTCAGGTGAAGTAGTGGAGGCTACCATTTATACACAACTTGTGGGTTCACTTAAGTATTTGGTGAACACATGACTGAACATGTGTTTTGCAGTTAACCAAGTTAGTCAAGCCATGGTTAAGCCACCATAGGTTATAGGAAGGCAACTAAACATGTGTTGAGATATCTCAGAGGCACCACTCAGTTTGGTCTTTGGTACAAATGAACAAAGGGAGTGAAGCTTCAAGGCTTCACAGACACAGATTGGGCAGGGAGTCCATCTAAAAATAAGAGCACATCAACGAGAACATTCAGTATTTTGTCAGCAACGGTTCTTAGTACAACAAGAAGCAGAGATTAGTTGCACTCAGTTCAATAGAAAAATAGTACATGGCTGCTAGTCAAGGAGCTTGTGAGGCTATCTAGATGAGGAAGATCCTTGTTGGGTTATTTGGTTAGCAGATGGATCCTACAGTGATTTACTGTGACAATCAAAGTTGCATCAAACTCTCAGAAAATCCAGTTTTTCATGATCGGTCCAAGCATATCGACATCCGGTATCACCATCTATGAGATTGTTTGCAGAGGGGAATCATGTTGTTGGAGTAAATTCCTATAGAGGAGCAGGATGCAGATATTTTGACAAAGACATTGTCAAGATGAGAATTCAAGTTTACAAAGTCAGGATCGAGGTAGTAGATATTTCGTTTCTTTTCGAGAGGGAGTGTTGAAAAATGCAACAAGAAAATCCTAATTTAATTTTGTCCTTGAATTAAATTAAGAATTAAATTGTAATTCTAATTCTCATAGCTACTTGCAAAAGTTAACTAAGTTAATTTGACTTAGTTTGCTCAGGTGAGTTGGGAGTCTATCTACAGTAATGTAGAATTGTTCCTAAATTTAAGGGGCCTAGGTTGAGTTCTTTTGAGTTGTAATTATTTAATTCAATTTAACTGAGTTAAATTTAGTTAAACTAGTTCCAATCGAAGGAGAAATTAGTGGGGGATCTAGTAGTGGCATGTAACTTATAGTAGTGGGGTGTAACCAAAATTGCTCAACCAATAAACTAGAGGTTCACTCATAATTAAATCATGCATGTTAGATCAAAGAAAGACCCAGATGAGATTGGAGTTTAGGGACAGTGTCCTATCAGGTGTATAATCATTTGAATTATACAGGTGGTGCATGCAATCAGAGGAAGACCTATGATGGATTGCACAGTTATGGATGAGGAACTTCCCAATTAAATATGGACTAATTCCTAACGAAACTGTGCAAAGAAATACGAGCTTGACAGGAAACAAATTTGGCTAAGTATTGGTTGGAGCTTGTTTATGAAGTAGTGAGAAAGATTGAGATAGTGTAGAGGTTGCTCGGGGCTTGAGAAAAGCATTGTAATCTTTTCATATTTTTATGAGTAATGCAATATACAGATAGCATGGGTTTTTAGCTGTGCCTTTCCCCAGAAAATTATTATGTTATGTGTGATTGAATTCTTTGTTTTTATATTTCGTGATTTCATTTATCGTTTATTGTTTTTGCTGATGAGTAGAGTAATTTCAAGTAAACTATTTTAACATATTACAATCTACAATTTGAATCTACAAGGAATTTCTACAAGCTTAAAAATGGCTCCCATGTGCTTCTATCTTCATTTAATTTCTTAAAACATTTTTGTTTTTCTTGTTTTTTGCTAATGTTTTCAATGTTATTTTACCTTTTAGGTTTTAGAAATCCTAATGATTAACTTAATAAAAAGAAATCCTAATGGTTAACTTAATAAATTAATACATTTAAAAGATAAAACAAAATATTTAAAAACCCGATTATAATTAAGAAAACATTTGCATTGACTTTTAATTTTCTTGCCTTCTATTCTTTTGTACTGGAGTATATTTTGTTTTATATTTTTGAAGTACAATTAGAGAGGATGATACGAGTTACTTGGGAAAGTATTCAAAATGGATAATGTTAGAAAAAGTTGCCATATAGTTAAAAAAAAATTGAAAGAAAACTTACTAAAATGTTCTTTCCCTAGTTATTAGGAGGTTACCTAGTACTATATAAAATAATAGAACTAATATAATGCAATGTATTGTCAAGTATTATTAACTTCATAATCTTAAAATTGATTTAGCTAGATAGTTTTTTTAGATAAATAAAGTTATTTTAGAATATAATTTTTATAGAATAATATATTTAATTTTAAAATTGTATTTCCTAGAAGATAGATAGCTTTTCTCATCTTTTAAATGTTGATTAATGACACATGATATGTTGAGATAAGGTTGGAGAAGTCACATATATGTTATGTCTCTCACCTCTTATGTAATGTTTTTTTTATTATTAATAATTACATGTCTCAAGACACTTATGTTAAATTTATCATGCTATTAGATTCATGGTAAAAAGAGTTTGGTATGATGAGAGTATCATGGTGAGGAGAAGGCCATGATGAAGAAGATTCCAATGCTTTAACTTAGTTTCTTCATCAATAATGGAAGTTTCATTAGAAGTATTTTATTTATTCAAGAAAAGTATTAGGAAATTCTAAATTATTATTTGTAATCTAGATTTATAATTCTTTTAATGATTTTGTTGTGTATATTTGAAATGAATTTATAAATTTGGAAAGTATTTTTTTTTCTAAAATTTGTTTTAAAATATAAAGTTGTAAATCTAAATCCATTATGTTTGAAAAGTAGAAAAGAAAAAAAAATATTTGTAATATAGAAATTACCCAAATCTTGTGGATGACAACTCTTTAAAAATCTTTTAAAGAAAGTTTTTGTTCCCATTTTCATAAACTGTTATTGCTCTTTCCGTTATCAAAATTGCTTGCCATAAAACTGAAGTGGATTTTTTAAAGGTAATTTCATCACACCATACATAGATTACAATTACAAGCAATCCTCCAACAATCCTTTGATTGCAAGCTTAACCTCATCCATTATCTTGTTAATGTTATCTAGTCACCTCAAAACTTATTAGTTGTTATATATTTTTGAGTTTTTTTTAAGGTATATTCTAGTCAAAATTTCCTAAAATTTAGTAGGTATTTATTGGAATTACAAGTTTGAGTTGTAAACTCTTCACAATCTCAATGTCTCATTCCTAAAAATTAGTAGGTATTTATTGGAATTACAAGTTTGAGTTATAAACTCTCCAATCCTAATGTCTCACTAGTTTTTCATTGTGTGGAATTTATATATGTAGTCAAAAGATCATAATTTAACCAAATATTAGTCCTATGTTTTTCTCCATAAATCAAGCCATCTTGAAATTCAAGATCAATTAGTGATTTGGGTGGAGAATAGTTTAATTGGGCCACCATGAGTATGATGAATGAGTTCGATTATATCACCTCTTTCTCAAGAAGACTTTATTTGATTCCATATTCTTCTCATGCAAATCATGTATCTTTTTCCATAGCCCTTTTGATGTCTTCTCATTGGCTACATTAAAGTAGACACTCTTTGCTAGGGATTTCTGAATTGTAGCAATGGTCATCCTATCCAATGACATCCAAAATTCATCTATTATTGTTGGGAGTTTCTTTGCGACTCCTTCAATTAGAAAATATTGATCCTTCATTTGTGATTTACAGAGGGAAAAATTGACCCCATTCAACTTGTTCATATCATTGTAGCAATGGTCATCCTATCCAATGACATCCAAACTTCATCTATCATTGCTGGGGGTTTCTTTGTGACTCCTTCAACTAGAAAATATTGATCCTCCATTTGTGATTTACATAGGGAAAGTTTGACCCCATCCAACTTGTTCATATCACTTACTGTATAGTGCTAAGAAAAATAGGCTGACACCATTAAAAATAAGAACCTTTAGCTCTAATACCAGTAGTTAATAAGATAGCATAAAACTAATACCATTTGTTAATAAGGTAGCATAAAACTAATACCGTTAGTTAATAAGATAGGAAAGCTATTACTAGTCTCTAATAAGATAGTAGAAAAATAAATAAAAAAATTATAAACTAGACACAAGATTTAAGTGGAAAACCCCATTTAGGGAAAAATATGCAGGAAAGGATTAGAGATTCTTTATTAGTATAACAATGAAATATTACAATTCACTCTCTTGCGGCTTCTTTTTACTCACACCCCTATAAAAATAAATTTCATCACAATACCAAGTGCCCAATATTATGGGTTATCCATACCATGAGTGCATACAACTTTCACTTTGATTTGATCTCACATCTAACAAATAATGTATGGAAACTATCATGTTTTTATATAGTTATTAATTAAATAACATGAAGTTTTAAAATATCATGGTATGTTTAATATGATTTTTTTTAAATGTTTTTAAAGTTTATTAATAAAAACAAAATTCCAATATAATAAATTAAATTGAAGGAATTTATAACTTTGTTATTACATTTTACTTTCTATTATTTTTCTGATTAAGTTAATATTATATTTATTATTATTATTTTTTAACCTCTATACATAACACATTGAAAACCAATTAAATTATATATATATATATATAACCCATCTTTTTATTTATTTTTAAATTTATTTTAAATAATTAAAAAAATATACACCTAAGTCCAACATAATTGCAAAGCTATTCCCCTTATAAAGATAACCATTTTGAAACTCAAAATCTTTCTCATAATCTTTATTTTCCAAAATAATTAAACCACAAATCGTGTTCGATATTTCTCTTATGTTTTGAAGATATCTTACATTTTGTCTTCAAACTGCTGCATCGCCATCAAAATTAAATTACTTCGTTTTAAACGAGAGCAGAGAAAACAGTTAGATTTAACTTAGCTTTCTTTCTGGTATGGTTTACCAAGTTGTTGCGCTCTTAGTTAATGGCAATGTTATCCAAAGCTCCTGTTTATTTCGTGGCATGTGCTTAAATTTAGTGATATAAGGGTAATTGTGACTCCAACAAGTGGTATTAGAGCCAAAGGTTTCGAGTTTGAAATACACCTAGCTCGTGTTGAGGGGGACATTGTTGCGCTCCTGTTAATGGCGGTGTTGATCAAGGCTCTCGTGTGTTTCGTGGCATGTGCTTAAATCTAGCGACTTGACTTCAACACAAGTCACAAATTCTTTCTTGCATTGTCCACTGAGTCACAAATTCGACTGCATCGCAGATTTTTTTGGTCAAATTAAAAAGAACTCAAAAATATAAAATACTAGAATTTTTGAATAATTTTTTTTTATAATGGAAATAGATTCAGTATTATTAAAAAAATTTGAATGCCGAAACTCTTGAATTCAGGGCTATAAAAACTTCTGGGTATCTAAAATTTCTCAGAATTTCTATTATTTTCTGAGTTTATTTCTGAGTTTTTTAGACTAGACTTTTCTTTTATACTTCCTCAAATAACTAAAATAACAAGAAAAACATATTAATAGACACTAAATGAGCAAAACTGTATATGCCCACCTTTAAATTTTGACATTCTAAGTATAAACATATACAACCAAATTCTATTTGTATGCCGCCAATAACAAAATACTGACTTTAAGCTGGCCGTACTGTGTTGCTCGCCTTCTTCCGTGCAGACCTTCTGGCCTCTTCATCCTCATCGTTACAGGCTGCTGTGCCTCTTTCCTGATTCCCGGCCTGCTCTGCTTCGACGCCCAATATGAGTATTGCCAAAAAAACACAGGTAGTACATGTGGGACCATGAATATCACGTATCCTTTCGCTGTAGGAAACCGTGGATGCGGTCTCCCTTGTTTTCAGATCACCTGTGTGGAGAACTCAAGTGCATCAATCGCCATTCATAACCGAAGGTACACAATAATGAAGTTTTATCCTGATGTCAAGAACGAGGGCTGTCACTTTCAAGAACGAGGGCTGTCACTTTTTAGATGATCCCATCGACATAAGTAAAACTAAGTGGAATCTAAATGTATTAAAGTGTAATAAATCTGTAAAAGAGGGGCAGATCATGCAATGTAATGCTACTGTCTATTACTCTTTAGCCTGGAATAAAGCAGTTGCAGGGTATGTCTCTGGATGTACCATGCAACAAGCGGTTGTTGAGGTGGCACGAAATAAATGGGTTTCCAATGATACAATGAGATAAAAAAGTTGCGGATTGTGTGAAGCAAGTGGATGGATATGTGGTTACAACGTTTCTGATTTAACTGCTGCTAAGTCCTTCGTCTGCCATGGTAAGGATGGACCCCGTACCGTCAAATGCGTCGGCCACGGTATGTTCTCTTTTAACGTTCTGTATGTATGTAAGTAATAACCGTTGTTATTGCCAGTGTAGTAACCTTCGACCCTTTTCCTGTGAAATTTTAAAACCTAATGAAACAAAACCCAACTGGTTTACTGGAATTACTACTTCAGTGATGATTATAACCTAGCACTTTTATGTTTTCCCCCCTTTTTAGCTATGTTTTCACCTCATTTCCGTTCTTTTTCGCATCATGTCAGGTCAAATTTTGTTTCAATAGTAAATTTGAGTTTTTCAGTTTTTAAATTAGTATAAATTGGATTGAGTTTTTAAAATTTTATAAGTGAAATATTTTGGAATTTTAAAAAATATATTTAAACAAAAAAAATATTTTACAAAATAAATATATATATATATATATATATAAAAAAACAAATTCAAAACATAGAAAATAATAATCTATTAAAAAATCATACAAAGAAAAATGTAAAAAAAACAAACTTTTATAAATGTAATGAATTTATTTTTTAAACTCCAAAATTGGTTTTAGTATTAGTAACTATATATTGCCCATACTCTCATAAATACAATTAAGCTCATAAGCATGTATGTTTTGAATTGGAACTGCAATTAAGAATTTCTCATTTATATGTAAAAGATTAAAACAACTTCAAATATTTGGATTTTAACTTTGAGGTCTCACTCATATAATTGACTATATATAGAAGTTGTATTCGTGAGTCAATAAAATAGAGATGATTTTATAAGCTTTTTCTAAACAAAAAGATTTATGGATCTCAATTTTTATTATAAATTAATAACAAAAAAATTGTTGATACTTAATCATAGGGATTGAGTGAACCATTATAAATAGTGTAAATAAACAATAAGAGAAAATGGAGAGTCAATGATAGATGAAACTCAATAGTTACTCCCTCATGTATATAATTATGAACAACCTAAATGAATAATATAATCTCATTTGAGGAGTTACCTCCTGGCCTGACATGGTATTAGAACTAGCTCCATTTTTGGCATTGCAGTCTGCCATTGTAACTCCCTTCTGCTATGTTTTGGAAATTTGTCTTGCAGTCTGTCATATTCTTTAGTTCTTTGCATCTGTGTGATAACTGGTGTAACACTTGGTGTAAAGCTTGGTGTACCTCCCCTTGTAGCCCCCATACCACTCTGCTTACCTTTCTCCTTACTTCGCAACACACTATTTTATGAGGTCGTCAGTAGTCCTGTTGCGCTATCTGGCCCAAAGAAGAAGCATTCTTGTAGCATTTCGAATGTGACTCAATGTATACGCTAGCCTCCGCCAACATGTATCTGTTGTGTAATACGCGTTGTTTCCATATGACCCTCCTCTCCATGCTATCGTTGCTCCCTCTATACTGCATTTTTGACCAAAACAACATTCTTGACCAGAATTGCAATTTTTTCATAATATTGCTATTACAGTGCAGTTTTTTTCATTAACACGAAATGTGAAAACATTTTATATATTAGCAACATTTTACAGTGCACATTTTTTTTTTAAATGCATTCATTGATATCTATTATGGGAGTGGTTCTCAACAACAAGGAGACCTATTTAGAATAGTCACGAAAAATCAAACACACTCTCATTTTCAATGTGCTATGGAAAGGAGTGTGTGTTGGAGACGAAGACAAAGAACCAAAACAACCTACCTCAGACAAAGAATTCACCATTTTGGAAAATAAGAACAACAAGGCTTATGCCTTGATTGCAGTTTCAATAAATGAAGAGGTGAGTCGCCATATTTTGCTATTTTCAAATGCTTTCAAGCATTACAAAAACTGAAGGAACTCTGTGAGTCACACTCTGCACTTGAAGTTTTTCAACTCATCATTAAATTGTTCATCCTTGAATTAGAAAATGATGATCCTCTCGCTCTTGCATCAAAAGTAAAATTTATTATGCATGATATCAAAGTCACTGATGTTAAATTGGACATTCCTCTTATAGTCTTTGTCAAGGCACTTTATCCCACTTACTCAGATTATCTTGAGTGATTGCAAGCAAATGGAAACCTCAAAGAAATTACCTTTGACTCCGTTGTGAAAAAATTTGCTGAAAGAGAGAAATCTTTTGGGAAGAAGACAACTCCTCAGTCTTCTGAAGAGACTGTGTCTTGGACATAGAGAGAAGAATCTTGCTCAAGATTCTTCGAGAGGAAGAGGTGGTCGAAGAGGAAGAGGAAGAAGAAATTTCATTGGCGGGGGGGGGGGGCAGACACTCTTAAGGAGAAAAGTCAAATTTGTATTGCATACATTGCAAAAGAGATGGATTGCATGATGCATCCACATGCAAGTTTCCTTGGGACAAAATTTACCAGGAAATAAACCAACGCAAAGGTAAAACTAATGACAAAGAGAAAGGTAAAGCACCTGAATCCACCCACTATGTTGTGGCACACTATAATATTGGAGTAAATGAAGACTTATTTAATAATTCACTTGCTTCTTGGAAAAAGAAAGGCTTCTCAAGCTGCAAGGTACCTCTACTCATGTACAAAAATTTCTCATACAATTCTCATTATGAAGAAGGTACATTTCCATCAAGTTTATTATGGCATGCTAGATTTGGACACATGAACTATGACAATCTCCACCTTTTGAAGAAAAATGGTGTTAATGGTTTGCCTACAATTCCTAGGAAACTTAAGCAATGTGATGCTTGCATTCTAGGAAGCATAGCAAACAGTGTTTTCATGATTCACATTTGAGAGCACATAGAAAACTTGAACTCATTCATTCAGATTTATGTGATCCAATGCATGTTCCCTTTGCAAATGGAAATAAATATATAATGACATTTATCGATGACTACACCAGAATGTGTTGGGTTTATTTATTGAAGAACAAATCTGATGCTCTTCAGACTTTCAAGAACTTTCATACATGGATTGAAAATGATGCACAATCTCATATTGACTCTATTCGAACTGATAATGGAAAAGAATACACTTCAAATGAATATCAAAACTATCTTCGCCAACATGGGATCAAACATCAAACAACTGTGCCTTATAATCCCCAACAGAACGGAGTAGAAGAAAGAATGAATAGGACAATCTTAAATATGGTGTGCTCTATGATGTTTTTCAAGGATGTAAAATTGATGTTTTGGGCTGATGTAGTTCTATGTGATGTACATGTAAATAATAGATGTCCATCTAATGCTATTAGAAACAAGACTCCTTATGAAATGTGGTATGGGTACATTCCTTCAGTAAAGCATCTGAGGTTCTTTGGTTCCACATGTTATGCCTTGATACCAAAGGTACATAGAAACAAACTTAGTGCAAGGAGTTGTAAGTGTATCTCCCTGGGGTATTCAAACACCTCCAAAGGATACCATCTCTATGATGAAGTCATTAAAAATTTTGTTGTATCGAGAGATGTAATATTTCTTGAATCATCCAAAGATGACAATGTTGCCAAGCGACAACTTGATCACTTGGATAGATTCGCAAATGCAAATTTATTTCAATAATTTGATAATTAGATTCCACATCTTGAAGGGAGGATTCCTATACTAGATCAACCTGTGGATCTTCTTCTGAAGCACTCTCTCGCCCACATGAAACTCCAATAATGGATGATACTTTGAGTGATGTGATTGGCAAAATTGGGAGACTCAATCTTGATTCAGTCCGAACTCAATCAACTAAGTAACCTAGACCATCTTAGAAAGGTCCCCCAAAGTGGATGACAAAGACACCTGAAAGTGTTCATCCTGATGAGGTTGGAAAGACGGGAACTAGAAATTCAACTCGGCAAAATGGAGGTTGATGTAGTTGACTTTGATTCACTTATTGAAATGGCTATTTCTTATGATTATGAATTGAATTTGTTTATAGATTTTGAACCAAATTCATTCAAAGAAGCCACTTATCATGATGAATGGAAAGAAATGATGCAAAATGAATATGATGCCTTGATAAAGAATGGCACTTGGAAGCTGGTTGATCCTCCATAGGGAACCAAACCAATTTGTTGCAAGTGGGTCTCCAAGAACAAGTATAAAGCTGATGGCTCACTTGACAAGCACAAAGCCAGCCTTGTGGAAAAAGGTTTTGCACAAAAGGAAGGGGTCGATTATGAGGAGACTTTTGGCCCCACAGTAAAATGGGCTACCATCTGGACACTCTTTTCCCTAGCAACTCAGAATGGTTGGAAAGTCCATCAAATGGATGTAAAAACTGCTTTCTTGAATGAAGATCTAAAAGAGAAAGTTTTTATGTCCCAACCTGAAGGATTTGCTGTGAAAGGACATGAACATAAAGTATGCAAACTTGTGAAATCCTTGTATGGCCTCAAACAAGCCCCGCGAGCCTGGTATGAAAAACTAACTGAGCATTTTCTGAAACTCAACTTCTAACATTATGATCTTGATGACGCAATTTTGTTTGTCAAGAAAGTTGGCAAAACAATTGTATATCTTGTGGTATATGTAGATGATCTTTTGATGACAGGGAACAATGAGACCTACATTGCATCCATAAAGAAGGAATTGAGGAAAGGTTTTGAAATGACTGATTTGGGTTATGTTCATTACTATCTTGGTATCGAAGTAACTCAACATCTGAAGTCCATATTCATTTCTCAAAAGAAGTAAATTGGAGATTTGTTGAACAGGTTTAGCATGGTTGAATGCAATCCTCTGACTACTCCATTGGAACAAAACTTAAAGCTCACATCCATTGAAGGAAAAAAATTTGAGGATGCAACAAAGTATAGACAACTTGTAGGAAGTCTTAACTACTTGACTACTACTAGACCAAATATTTCGTTTATTGTTGGAATCATCTCGATGTTTATGAAAAAGCATTATGAGGGACATTGGTCTGTTGTAAAAAGAGTTCTAAAGTACTTGCAGGGAAGTCAAGACTTTGGACTCAAGTATACACAGGTGGGCGACTTCAGCTTGATTGTATACTCTAATTCAGACTTCGATGGAGACAAAGAAACTGGGGTATCTACTTCTGGTTATGCTATGAGTCTTGGATCAGGAGATGTCTCTTGAAGATCACGCAAACAATCAGTTCCAGTAGATTCCACAACAGAGGCAGAATATGTGACAGCAGCTGAGGCAGCAAAAGAAATTGTGTGGCTAAGGAAAATTTTGGAAGATTTGCAGGTAAAACAAGTACATTCGACTCCACTCATGATTGATAATACCTTGGCAATAAAGTTGGCCAAGAACCCAAAGTTCCATGATCGAATGAAGCACATCAATACAAAATATCATCTGATTCGTCATCATGTTGAGGCCAAAACAATCCATCTTCGCCATTGTTCCACCAATGAGAAAATTGCAAACATCTGCACCAAAGCGCTTGGAAGAAAAAGGCTTGAAAGATTCAGAATGATGCTTGGACTCACCAACATTCCTTCAGATTAAGGAGGGGAATGTTGACACTTAATCATCAGGATTGGGTGAACAACTTTAAATAGTGTAAATAAATAATAAGAGAAAGTGAAGAGTCATCGAAAATGAAACTCAACAGTCACTCCCTCATGTATATAACTATGAACAACCTAAATGAATAATATAACTGTTGTGGACGTGAAACGATAAATTGATGGTTGAGCGAGGCGAATTAATCTTGCCTGTTGACTCTGAATCTCTGCTAGTGGAGTCTAGAGTCCAATGACTAACACGCTGCAACCCATGAGCCCAATGACTACAATGCTGCAACCTATTGTCCATGGGCGGCATGCCGTTAAGTTATTAGAACTATGCGATTATTTTCATCTAAAAACACTACAGGTTTATTATCTAGAATTTAAAGTGAGTAAATATATATTTTAGTCAGTTGTATGGTCAACGATAGATACAAAATAAAGTGAAAAGAAATCAATATCAATAATGTTTCAAAAAATTGTTGCTCCCTTTTTCGAACCTTTTATCCAGAAATCAATAGAGATGGTTTATAAAGGTCCCTTTCGTGAAATCACAAATCCATTTAATCAATAGAGATTGTTTATATAATGGGCTTTAGTGAAACGACAAATGCATTTACTTTTCCGAAACTTTTGTCTTGAAATCAATAAAGTTTGTGTATATAGATCCTTTGTTGAAACCAAAAATGCATTTATTGTATCATTTGAAGCTATACAAATCATGTATCTTTTTCGATAGCCCTTTTGTCTTCTCACTGGTTACATTAAAGTAGAGACTTTTTTGCTAGGCATTTTTGAATTGTAGTAATGGTCATCTTATTCAATGACATCCAAATTTCATCTTTTATTGTTGGGGTTTTTTTGCAATTCTTTTAATTAGAAAATATTGATACTCCATTTGTGATTGATTTATATAGGGAAAAATTAATCCCATTCAACTTGTTCATACCATTGTAGCAATGGTCATCCTGTTCAAAGACATCCAAATTTCATCTGTTGGGGGTTTCTTTGCGACTCCTTTAATTAGAAAATATTGATCCTCCATTTGTGATTTACATAAGGAAAATTTGACCCCATTCAACTTGTTCATATCACTTATTGTATAGTGCTAAGAAAACTTCGCTGACATCATTAAAAATAATAACCTTTAGCTCTAATACCAATGGTTAATGAGATAGCATAAAACTGATACCATTTGTTAATAAGATAGCATAAAACTAATACCAATCATTAATAAGATAGGAAAACTAATACTAGTCGTAGAAAAATAAACTTAAAAAATTTAATTTAATTTATAAACTAGACACAATATTTAAGTGGAAAACCCCATTCAAAGAAAAATATGGGGGAAAAGATTAAAGATTTTTTTATTACAATAACAATGAAATATTACATTTCACTCTCTTGCCACTTCTTTTTATTCACATTCCTATAAAAATAAATTTGATTTTTTATTACTATAATAATGAAATCTTGAATTTTAACAATTGTAATCCAAATTTTTGAATTTTAATTGTTGTAATCTAGATTTTCAAAATTTTTATTAGATTTTAACATAATCTTCTCAAAATTTCCATTATTTCCATTATTTCCTGAGCTTATGTTTGGTTTTTTTAAATTAGACTTTTTCTTTTATACTTTTACAAATAGGGAAAATAACCAAAGGAATATGTTAATGCACATTAAATTAGTGAGACTGTATACGCCGGCCTTTAAATTTTAGCAAGCTAGATATCCAACTGTAAACATCTCAGCACAACTCATTTAATCCCTATTCGTATGCCGCTAGATGCTGACTTTAAGCCGGCCGTACTGTGTTGCTGGCCTTCTTCCCCGCGGACCTTCAGGCCTCTTCATTCTCATCGTTACAGCCTGATGTGCCTCTCTTCTGATCCCCGGCTTGCTGTGCTTCGACGCGCAATATGAGTATTGCCAAAAAACACAGGTAGTACATGTGGGGCCATGAATATCACGTATCCTTTCGCTGTAGGAAACCATGGATGCGGTCTCCCTGGTATTCAGATCACCTGTTTGGAGAACTCAAGTCCATCAATCGCCATTCATAACCGAAGGTACACAATACTAAACTTCGACCCCTTCCTGTGAAATTTTAAAACCTAATGAAACTAAATCCAACAAAAGCCAACTGGTTTACTGGAATTACTACTTCAGTTGACAGGTATGATTATAACCTAGAACTTTTATGTTTTCTCCCTTTTTAGTCCCTGCCCTCCTGGCCTGGCAGGGACTATAGCAATCGGTTTTGGTCGGTTGCTATTAGTTCGGCGCGCGGACCCATAAAAAACGGAATTCATTAACCTAAGTTTCAAATTTATATTCCATAAATCACTTTTTTCTTACCAATACAAAATTCCCACCGCTATTTCGACCACTAAGAATTTTAACCATCTTATTTGGCCTCATATCGAGGCCAGGACCTGGGCAAACTTAGGATAAATCTTCATTTAACATATGTATTCAATGAATTTTCTGAACATGGAAACTAATGCTAGCATTGCATTAACATTAATTCGCTAACATTAAATGTTAACGTGATATATCAGTGAACTAGAAACTAGTTTATAAGTAGCTCAACTCAAGTTGCCGACACATGTGCTTGCTTCGCTGTCTGTCTGCATGTTGATTTGCATGTTGATTTGGTGTCAATCTTCTGAAGCTCTGAGCTGAAATAAACCAAATTCGCTGAACATCTGGGCGTAATAGTCGGCGGTACACTTGGATTTATTGCTGCCATACTGATTCTGCCGGAACAGTATTCTACAATCAGAGGTCCTGAAACTGCAGCTACACATTCAGGCGACAAAGGAGAATTTATATTCCTTCATTTTCAACTACGAAATTCTGAGGGAAGCTACTTCCAATTTTAATGCAAGTAATGCAAATGATCATATGGAAAACGAGAATAATTTTGAATTGCGTTGAGGGAAGCTACTTCCAATTTTAATGCAAATGATCATATGGAAAATGAGAATAATTTTGAATTGCGTTGATGTGCAGGGGGTTTTACCTGATGGCAGACAGGTTGCAGTAAAGGTTGCAGTAAAACGATTGTATGCATACCTTGGCTTCCTGAGCGGAACAGTATTCTACAATCAGAGGTCCTGAAACTGCAGCTACACATTCAGGTGACAAAGGAGAATTTATATTCCCGCTATACCTATCGAATTCGGAATTCATTTTCAACTACGAAATTATGAGGGAAGCTACTTCCAATTTTAATGCAAATGATCATATGGAAAATGAGAATAATTTTGAATTGCGTTGATGTGCAGGGGGTTTTACCTGATGGCAGACAGGTTGCAGTAAAATGATTGTATGCATACCTTGGCTTCCTGTGCTTAGCATAGAAATCAGCTTCAGCAATGCTTGAACGGCCTAAAATCTCAGGTTCATCCTGCAATAAATTCATTTCTGTCAGTATGCCAGGAATAAAAATTCATTCCTATGAATGCTTTTGGTACGAAAATTGCCGGTTTACACAATGTTTATAATATCCCTAACGTACAGGCCTACGCTTTTGTACCAGAAATTCCAGGTATATGAGCACAGATCGTCGGCCGTGATTCGTATCTGCAATTACATTCACACAACATATCGATATGAACCGAAGATAATATTTTAACTCGCAGATAACTTACTAATCCCTAGGGTTCCATCTAATTGTTGGCTGCTGTTTTCAAATTAGGGTTTTCAATTTCAGTCCGTTCCATTCTAAATTTAGGTTTTAATGAAATAAAAATCGTTAGTAATGTAAAACAATTTACCTGGCGTCCTTCTTCAAGAGAGAGACGATAGGCCGTAATCCTTGGTTCAATCTGATGCAAAGAACTTGTTCTCACTGTAAATTTGTCTTTCCAAAGCTCCCGGCAATGTTTTGCCCACAATGCTTGACGATTTCCAATATATTTCCGCAGCTGAAGCTCCGCGAGCTATCAGAGCCCGGCATGCCGTTGAAGACTTGCTCTGGACTGAGGTCCCTGTTTCGAATCTCCTCAACGGACAATTCATGCTCTTCTCCTTCCATTTTTCAGAAGAAAATGCCTGTGAATAAGCGTTCTGCCAGCCTGCATGGGCATTTGAATGCATATTGACCAAGTGTCGTGCTTTGAGGGTTGTGGCTTTGCCAGGTGTCATCGGAGCGTGTAGTAGCAAGATCACCCTTTCTTGCATGGAGTCGCACCCTTCTGGATCCGGTCTCTGAAAATCAATCTTTCTGTTTTAAAATAAAAATCAATTATTTATCATTAAACTAAAGCAATTTAAAATTTTCATTAATAATTACAAAAGATAAAAAATAATCATGTTGATTCTCTGAAAATCAATTCCCCAGTTTTAAGATAAAAATCAAATATTTACCACTAATAAAAATTCTCTCTCAGCCCAATTCTAAAATAAAAATTAAACATATACTGTACTACTTAAATAGAATCCACAGATATTGTCATTAAATAGAATCCACATCTACTACTGTGGGTATTTGTTCAAAGGAACATATACTGTCCTTAAATAGAAGCCACATGAAGCTGATCAAAGCCGGCTGGTCGCCCTTAATCGGAATAATGAACCTGCTCAGATCTATCAAACTGCCCTTAATGCAGGAGAATTCTTCCTTTTTAAAACTCTCGTCAATGTTTCTGAAGGTGGTTACACACTTCCTGCCCTCACGTTCATGGATGTCAACGACAACATAACCATCTGTTCCTACCAGCCCATGTTCAACTTCTGCCCAGCGTATTAAAAAACAGAGTTCAGTTCGTAATATTTATTCAACTTTTGTGCAGCATATTAAAAAACAATAGTTCGTAATAACCAGAATATACACAGAAATATTCACTAACGTGCATGTGGTAAGACACGCGGTAGCTAATAAAGAAATATCGACTGACAAGTGGTGATTTATCTGGGCACTTTATAATTAATATTAAGAGCAATGCATATTTAATATATATGTTTTTACTGAGATAATACTAACTTAGTCCTATTCATTCCCGTCGGCAATAGTTAGAGACAATGTAAATGGTTTACTTCATACTATATTATCAAAACATCAAATTAACTTGATGAATTAGCTGTCAACTCATTCTCAAATTGCTGACTGGACTCAAGTCTAGGGCTCTCTCGTATTTCAATTTCATGAGGCCTGGACATGTGCAATGGCAGTCTACTAGACATTTATTAGTTTAATTTGATGTGAAAAAAATTGATGCCAAATTTACTGACTTATTTCCGACGCATTTTCATGGCCTGGAATAGCTAAATCCATTAAAACATTCTTTGTTATGACTGGAACACATTTCACTTTACCCTTTATGTACTTGTTTGCAAACTAATGTTCAAAGATTTCTCACAGTTAATGCTGTCTGAATTTTAGATTTTGTGAGCACCTGCCGTTGATGCGAGTTGTGACCAACTGCTCCCTCCTCAAGGTATTTTTCCTGACAAAACTCATTGAAATGAAGTGATGTTAGGCTCTCTTTGAGCTGGTACATGACTCCTCTGAAGCATGCCAATTGATGGAAAATTTGTACAGTCATTCTGTGCATAATCGCGACCCCTGTTTCCATCTCCCTTCAGTTCACTGTCACTTACTGTTCTCAAACTTCTGCATACTCGCTGCATTGTAATTGACAAGCTGTTCAACAACACTTGCTGCTCAGAACTATCATTACAATCTTTTGGAAGGAAAAACTCTAAAACATAATCATCACTCCCAGTGTGAGTGCTTCGTAAACGGACAGCAACAGCAGCACTGATACAAAACATACGTGCATGATGCACAAGAGTGTAATCCATTACGTTATAATTCTTCACATCGTTCGCAAAGTATGGCTGGTTTGATTCAAATGCTTTCCCAGGGATGCCTTGCCCTTTCTCTAAACGATGTTCAGCGCATATATCCCTAAAACCCTGCATACCATGATCCCCCACATAGCATGCCTGATCCTCAAGTGCCAAGAACATCCGTCCATAGCTACCTGTATTCGTAACCTCACCTATAGGTATTTCATAATGTCTGAAGTTTGTGCCAGTCGCTTTCGAATTCCACATTCCCAATTCGTACATCCATGTAACCATACATTGCAACACCAGCTCGCCAAAAGCTACTGACACTTTGCTAGCAGCGCTCAAGGCTAGCAACTGCACCGGCCCTTGCATTTGCTGCCAAGAACAAAAGGCAGGCACTGCCAGCTATGGAACTGCACCTACGCTTTTGCCCAGGTGAAACTTGAATAAAAACCATGCACAGGGGAGGCTGCTGGTGGCTGGACCAGCTAGGTAGGGACTAGCTGCCATGCAGCCTGTTTTACTTTAGCTATTTTTTCACCTCATTTCTGGTCTTTTTTGCATCATGTCAGGTCAAATTTTGTTGCAAAAGTAAATTTGAGTTTTTAAATTTTTATAAGTAAAATATTTTTGAGTTTTTCAGGAAATTATTCAAAAATATATTTTAAAGCATAAAAATATATTTTTATAAATAAAATTATATAATATAAAATTAGAAAAAAAACAAATTCAAAATACAAAAATAATAATCCACTAAAAATCATATTAAGAAAAAAAAAAACAAATTCTATAAATGTAATGAATTTATTTTTCTAATTCCAAAATTGCTTTTAGTATTGGTAGCTATATATTACCCATAATCTAATAAATACAATTAAGCTCATAAGCATGTATGTTTTCGAATTGGAACTGCAATTTTTTATTTCTTATTTATATGTAAAAGATTAAAACAACTTCAAATATTTGGATTTTAACTTTAAGGTGTTGTTATATAATTAACTACATATAAAAGTTGTATTCGTGAGTTAACAAAGTTATTGGTTATCTAACGTAATACAAAGGAAAGGGAAGGAAAATTTTAGTAGTTAATATAAATAGAGGGATGGTTTTATAAGCTTTTTCTAAAAAGAAAGTTTGTGGATCTCAATTTTTTTTAAAAATTAATAGCAAAAAAATTATATTATAAACTTTTTTAGCTTAAAATTGGTAAAAGTTTAGAGAGACTGCATAAAAACATTGGAAATTTGAATTCTTTTACAAAATTATATCCAATTATTTTACAATTTTTATATTAGGATTAGTTGGCCAAAATTTCTAAACATTAACATAAAAGTCCATCCTGAAAAGTTTATAGACATTAGAAATTTGAATATTTTTACAAAAATTATAGCCAAACATTTTACGATTCATATATTAGGATTCATTGGCCAAAGTTTCTAAACATTAACAGAAAAGTCCATCCTTAAAAGTTTATAGAGATGATATAAAAACATTAGAAATTGGAATATTTTACAAAATTATAGCCAAACATATTACAACTTGCATATTAACACTGATTGCCAAAATTTCTAAATTTTAATATAAACTTTTATCTTTAAAATTTTCCAATATAACAAAGAATGGACCCAATTTTTAACCAAAATAACCTCTATGGAATCTGTAATTTCCACCTTGGGGATCCTAGTGACTGGTTTGGAACGTTTACCAACACTTGCGGGTTTTGGTGTAAAGAAAACCTCTTGATATGTTGCGCCAGAAGTGTGATTCAGATGTAGGTCCTGTCACTGATAAATCAGATGTTTATAATTTTGGAATGCTCACTACTACATGTAGGGGGGTTTTAAGACAATATTTAAGACAATATTTGAGTCAATTGTCATAACTTAAGACAGAAAGAAACTTGTCTTAAATATTGTCTCTAAGCGGGTGTCTCAAAATATAATGTCTCTATAAAGACAATATAGAACACATATTATTACTGTCTCTATAAAGACAAGAATTATTGTCTATTAAGAGACAATTTGATTTGTCTCTCTAGAGACAATTTCATTTGTCTCTCTAGAGACAACTTCATTTGTGTCTCTTTAGAGACAATTACATTTTTGTCTTTTTAGAGACAATAGTTGAGATTAAAAACATATTGTCTCTATAGAGACAATATGTCCATAATTCAAACTATTGTCTCTCTAGAGACCATATAAAAAATTATTTAAAAATAAATAAATAAAATCATAATTCAAACTATTGTCTCTCTAGAGGCAATATAAAAAAATTATTTAAAAAAAATAAAATCATTTTGAATGTTCTTTCAAAGTAGTTTCACATTCAAAGTTCACAAATAGTACTTGTGTATGAGAGAAACCACCACAAAAATTCCTATCTGATAGAAACCAGTGCATATGGGCTATTAATATTACCTTTGTTTAGCAATAGGGGATTCAATTCATTACTAAATTTACGCCCAAGTTTTACTACTTCAAATGGGAGTCAGAAGTTTGGATTTAAGATGCTACCTTAGCTTTGATAAGCGTTCCATCTCCTTGTTTTACTATAGTTAAAGAAGAATCTGTAGACTATTGAATGGAAATGACTTTAGATTTAGACAATGTGAATCTTTATGCAGAAATCAATCGAGAGCCCAATTAATGAAATGGCGATACCTTTATGTGTTCGACAGGCAACATACCCACAAGAATACCCAGGTAGGCTTGATAGGCACAGTTATCAACTGTACAAGATTGTAGGAATTTCGTTGGTGGCAGGTATGGGTTAGTTTTATGCTTCAATCATGTTATCAAAAATATAGCTTCATCGCTCAATTGGATTACGCAGTATTATAGAGTGAGTATGATATCTAGAACTAGATTACACAATATTATAGAGTGAATGTTCTTTCGCTTGAACGATCTGTAATGGAACGTTTTTATGCCTACCCAGTTATTTTAACTTCTTTTTCAAAATATTTTTGATCATTGTTGAAAACTAATACTCTAAACAGACTCATCACAAATATTCTTTAACTGATCACTTATCAAAAGCTTGTGAGGTTTCTTATGTAGCCCGTGAATTATTTTGATTTTAACTGAGGAAGACTCGCTTATTACGTTTGATAACAAAGGCATTAGTAATGGGTTCTACAACAACCCACTTCCCTTTTCTAAGTACTTGCAAACCGCTGAAATCGCCTTGCATTAGAACAATGATATTTTTCAAGTAATCAGAATGGAGTCCTAGAGCTTCAGAAATTGCAGCCAGCAACCTTAAACACAGTGCCCTCACCTCCACAGCGTACTTGCCTGCAATTTCCCTGTAACAAAAGCTTCAATATTATATTAAACCAAACAAGTTATGATTGCTGCTTTAATGGTTGACATAAGGTTTAATGGCTACCTATAGGCTGCAGGTTTTTTAGGCCAAGAGTCGATGACTTCGTGTAATGGAAAACAAGGGTGTCTCAGATAGTCCCTCCAGTTAAGGACTTCATCTTTGTGAATATTGAAGCTTGTAGCAAGCTGAGCCAGTTGCTTTGGATCCTCTAAATAGAGGCATGCACGATCTTCCATCGACATTTCAAAGAATTCTTTGGCGATTCCCATCATGTTTTTCATTACCCTCTCTGGTACCCTGTGGTTCACTATCTGATCATATCATGCAGCTTCAACCATATTAATACTGAATTTGAACATAATTTTTTTTTAAGAATTAATGTTCATAATTGAGATTTTGGAAGTTTATTGAGAGATATTATGAGATTCAAAATTCAAATCTTAAAATTCAAAATTCAAATCTTCAAAACAGTTTATATCGCAATATCATGAGATTCAAAATTCAAAGCCTCATGAATCCAATCCCTTCCGCAAAAAAAATCATAACTTGGGACATTGGAGATTGAAGGTTGTACCTGGAAAAAGCCATCCTCCTGACATGCACATTGGATTTGTTGTATGACAGTGGTTCTGCTAGGGCCATCCAGGTGTTTCAGATCCACCACTGGAATGCTCTCGCAGAAAGATACCTGAGACATGTTGGGTTGCTCCTGGGGAGGCAAAATATATTTGTTTTGCACCTCAACATTGTTTATTCCATTGCACAGTAGTTTCTCAACACCATTAGCAATGGTCTCAGTGTGAAGATCCATTCTATAGGACATGCATCTTTCTTTCCTCTTGATGTTATTGCGAATACAATCTTTTTTCCATACGGATGTTGCACGACTTCTAATCGAAGTTAGAAATTGCAAGTTCACATTGCAAAAATTGCAATATGTAGAGCCCTGAATGGAAACAAAGGCTATATGTAGGGTCAACCAATAGTTTTTACCACGGAAACATTGATAGTTGCAACAGAAAGTGTCCTGGATGAAAACAATATTGCAAAGGGAGGATTTGGCCCGTATACAAGGTATTTGCGCTTACTTTATAATATCATTTATTCTGATAGTTTAACAGGTAAATTGTTCATTTTACAAGCTTTATATAAACCAATTTCAGAGTTACAATAAATCCTCAGACATAGCTAGAATTTTCAGAGAAATTTTTAACAAGCCATAATATATTACAAGCAACAATCATCGCAACTAGCATTTCCCCCAACAATGCACAAGGAAAGGCACTTGAGCATTCTTGAAATATTTGAAGAGTACAAAAAGTTCTTGTGCAAATGTGCAAGAGTATATAACGGAAAAAAACTGTCTTAGCATATAAAAATAGCTCTATAAAGGAGTTGAACTAAGATAGCTTAGCCAACTCCACCGATGAAAACATCTGCACAGTACCCAAATCACATATAGAGAGATGCGATAATGCTATTCTAAGCCCCAAATACAAATCAGAATTAAATGTCGGAACTCAAGAGCAAAATCCAATGATACAAAACTAATTGAATCCACCAATCCCTAAATATGCAAAAGCATCTTAACAAAGCTATTCAAAAGCATCATCATCGTCATCTGGAAGGGGTTGGGCCACAACTACTACAAGTTCTGCCTCGTACCTGACAACATAAAAGATTATAAGCCAAAGTTTCAATCTTTTAGAAATGGAACAAATTATTTCAATAAAAGTTAACAAAAAATAATAAGAAAATAGCATTCTACTTACTGCTGCTGGGTCGCAAGGTCTATCTGAACCCCAGGAGGAGCAAGAGCAGGTGACTCCACAAAATGAAGGTTTAGATCCCTATAAAAATAACCCATTATAGAATCAATGCAAATTTTTTAATATAACATTCATATTAGGGAGCATCAGAAACTAGATTAAAGGCTCACCCTGAGAACTTCCGTGCCAAGTACAGGAATGGCTTCTCAAAGTTGTAGTTACTTTTTGCAGACATCTCATAGTACTAAAGATTCTTCTTTATATGAAAAGTAACTTGCTTAGCTTTCACTTGCCTATTCTTCACATCAACCTTGTTTCCATAAAGAACAATAAGAATGTTCTCACACACCCTGAAATTCACAAAGATATTTAGCTAATCGGTTCAGGCAGTTGTGCCACCACACAATTAAGGAACCTTCGTTTCTACTTAGAGATCCAACCCCTTTGCAAAAGAGATACCTGCAAAGATCTCTGTCCCACGTTGGGACATTCTTGTAAGTCAATCGTGCAGTAACATCAAACATGATAACTTCACATTGCCCATGAATACTGCAACAAACAAAATCCCAATCAGTAAATAAGAAGGAAACAAATTAATAGAAGTGGACAAACACGGAACCCTCACCAATTCAATCAGGAAAATGCCAACAGAAACAGGAAAAGCAAACCAGTATTGATCAAAACAACCAGTAACAGAGTCTATCTATAAATTCAAAATTTAACTAAATTAAAATTCAAATAAATATAAGTGGAAAAATACAAAACCCTCGCCAATTCAACGAGGAAAATGCCAACAGAAGCAGGAAAAGAAAACCAGTATTGATCAAAACAACCAATAACACAGTCTGTCTATAAATTCAAAATTAAATTAAATTAAAATTCAAAATAAAGAGACATAAACAAGTAAAACAGAGTGCTAATAAAAAGGAACCAAAAAAGGGCTCATAGTTGCTCCATTGTCATTGATATTGAGGTTAAAAGGTGTTGCTACTGAGCCCACACTACATACATATCAACACGGGAAAATAGAACTGATAAGTCAAAAGTTCTCTTGGGATCGATCCAAGTTTAAATCCATGTAGGACCTTTTTAAACAAAAAGCTGAAAAGGCACCCCAAAATATCAAATGTACAGTGCTCCAATCAACAGGTGTCTACTACACATGCAGAGGATGACAAAAAACACTACTTTCGTAAAGTCCCAAGAGATCCGATTTCAAGTGAAAATCAAAATCAGTCTGGCAAAATACAGAAATGGGAAAATAATCAAACTAATTATTGATGTACCTTAACCACATTTTGTCATTAAACCTTACCTTATTGAGCTATAAAGTTGGGTCAGCATTTCAACCTTGGCTTTCTCAACTTGACAAAGCACCACAGTTTGCAAATCATCAAATCATCAATTCAAGTATCATGGACTGAATAAACACTGAGATTCTGTATGGTTGTATTGTGTGCTCATCCATATGGATGTCTTACTTTGGGAACACTTGTAGAAAGACTATTCAGAACAGCTTCCACATAACCACGAACTTCTTGAGCCATCATTCTGAGCCCCTCCTCCGGATCTACAGGCCTTCTGACCATGGTTTCCTGGATTATAAACAAGAAAATCAAACTGAGGTTGAATATTAAGTTGGGAAATAATTTTTCTATTCTCATCGTTGTATATGGTCATGGTCTCCTAGGCTAAAATGTTTATTGATTCTTAAATTATTTAATAGCAAACATTTTGATTATGTACATGTGCAACTTACGATGGAACTTTATGTGCTTCATTGCCTATATGCAAGTGTTTCAATACAAGCTATAGTTGTTCACAATTAAACTTTGGGTTACATAAAGTAGTCTTGGCCTCTGGCCAGCTAAATATTGCCTACCCTCTACCTTATATCTATTTAAGTTTTAACAGTGGAAATAGTTTGTCTTGAAGATCGAAGAAAACTCAAAGGATGTTAGTCCTAGCTGAAAGCAAAGACTAGCAATCTATTTTCATTTTCTGCTAAATAGTTCTCTACCAGAGAAACCAAATTTTTTGGTTACATGTAATTATTCATAAGTTGAACAATTGTCCAACAGCAAAATGCCTACTTATTTGCAATATAATTGTCCAGCAGAAAATAATGTGACTAGCATGCATTTGAATGCAGTTTACTAATTTTTTAACCTTAAACAAACATGTGAGTACTCGATAACATAAATAACAAAATAAATATAATATGTCCTCCTACTGACACAAGATGTGAATTGATACTCTGTTTCAATTTCTGAGATGAGAGAATTACTTATGAGAATATTTAAGATATCTGCACATTCAGACTGAGGTGGAATTCATCGAATGTTTAAGTTCCCTCCCTCCCTTTAGAAAACCCAAACAACAATCATTTATCGGTCGCCCGAAGGATGAAAACATAGACCCACGGAAAAAAGTAAAATATTGAACAATGTACCTGGCTAGTGGGCAGGTGAAGCAAATGATAGTTACTACTGAAAACACTATAAGTCCCATCCATCTATTCGATTCCATGATCTCGACATGCCCATGCCCTATCCATTTTTTTCTGTCAGAAAAATAAATAATTAAACACCTGAAAAAATAGAAAACCATTGGAATCAGATGTATGAAATCAAATATTGTTAATGATTAACATATAGCATCACAAAATAGATATAACAATGTCATGTTTCTTGTACAGTCCAATCATAAGGTGCTTTAGAATAACAATTTAACATCTAGTAGAGTAGATGAAATGAGAATACTATGAATAGAAATATCTGCAAACAAATTCCATGAAACATTCTTATTTCTCATAGCATACCAAGAGCCATTCATGGATATGCTCATGATCCCATGATGTTTATCAACTACTATGATTTCTTCTTACATACATACCTCACTCTCAACACTTCTAATTAATGAATATGGTTGGTTAGAACTCTGTGAAACGAATCATGACCAATTTCTCTAATTAATTTAGATGTAAGGTATCAACCTACACATACCTGGCCATCAGGAAATAATATATTGATGTGCAAAGCAACTCACAAATCACAACATATCTATTTCATGCCCTGCAAAAACTTATAAACTCAACCACCGAGATAAAATAATGAAATTAAATAGCATTTTGAACTGTTAAAAATAGAAGCAACGAAGGCCAAGTACTACGTAATCCACACAGTCCACCAAGTGAAAAGGCTAGCTGGCCTTGGGCTGCATCTGTGGCTCCAAGAATATCAGTCACTATCTTTAGTGAGATCACCAATGCAAAAAGAAAAATTATTATTTATTCAACTTACTGACCATTATCTTAAAACAACTGTAAATAACCTAGTAGAATCCAACATAGTTCCATTTAATCTAACATAAGAATGTACAAATCTATCTAATCCGTAAGAATATCAGTTCCATTTAATCTAACCTAAAGATAGTATAAATCTATCTAAACCTTGAAAATATCGCACCTCAATGCTTAAAAGTCAATTTTTAAAAAAGCTGACAAAAAAGTCTCGGTTCAAGAGTTTATCACCTTAGGTAAAAAATGACTAAAAAAGTAAAACAATTAAAAAAACTAAAAAAGTAAAACAAAACAAATTAACCTCACAAGCTAGAAGAGACTAATCTTAACTAAACCTAAAACCAAAAAATCTTAGACCTAAAATGATTCATCTTAACTTCATGTTATCTTTAAGATGATGAGAACAAAAAAATTACTAAAACAAAAAATATTAACCTAGTAAACTAGAATACATTAATCTTCATCAAACCTATTAAAAAAACATCTTAATCTCAAAGAATATATCAACTTAAGCAAAAGACAGGAGAAAATAAATAAATAAACCATCTTAACCTAATACACTATGATAGAATTTTACCATTAAAGTCCACAAAAATCCATGATGTATTAAAGCCAGATGAAAATTAGAGTAGATCCAACTGAACTACGATCTATCCATGAACCAACTACAAACCTCAAAGAGATACCAAATTATAATAAAAACTATGAATAAACTCCCATTACCAATACCAACCAGCATTATTTCCATCTTTATCAATCTATTTTTAAGCTGGGTGCAAAGTTCACTGAGATACTAAATTTAAAGAACTACCATAAATAATAGATCCATTTTCACCAGATCTATTTTGGTTAACCAAAATAAAATAATAACTGTGTCCAAACCTCATATTCAAAAACTTGAATCTATTATTCTCTAGTACCAATTATATGGTATTTTGACAAGACAAAAACTGTTATTTTAATGTTTTAAAAGTGAATATATGATCGCTAGGTTTTTGAAAATACTCAAAATATTTATTAAATAATAATTGATTGTCCAAAGACTATTATTTCGAATTGAATATTTATTAGATAGTGTTTCCCAGAACTTGCACACATAGGTATCCCATCCTAACAAAGATATTATATTTGAACCCAAGCTGAAACAAAACCATGAATCACTCTTCCTACCACTTGCATCTCTGGCCCTGTCAAAATCCACTAAAGCATGCAGCAGCTTAAAGCACTGTGCCAGTGTGCCCTTTAAGTACCTCACATACCTTAGACCATGGAGCATATTTGCAGCAACCTCATCTCAACCATATATTAGCAGCCAAGCTAGACACTAAATTAGTGTCTGAGACCCCCTTGTTTGTGAGACAAGGGATCTCATGCACATAGCAATTTGACTGCTAAATTCTACCAGATATGTTAGGGAACCTACATACTTTTTGTACGCTGATGAATCAACCAAATTTGAATCTTAATCTACTGATAACTTCAAAATATGTATCATAAAAGTAGCCTATGGTTTATTCCCCATTATCCGAAACTTCTTTAGAATCTCAATTGCTTACTTACCCCTATTCGAGGACCACCTCACCTCAACTCAGCGAAACCTCCAAGACCAAGAAATAACGCATGAGGTGTATGTCCTTCATGTCAACTTCACTTGCCAGTTTCGTCTTGCACCATGGGATAGAGTTTTTTTTAACTAACTTTTAGGACCGGGTCATCTACATACAACACAAATATAAGCATATCAAATTGATCATAATCAAACAAATAATACAAGTTAGGACCTGCAACAGTCTTAGTGATGCCCATAATATGTAAGTACTCATCAAAAAACAAAGTATCTTCAAAATTTGTTTTGTTGCACACATAATTAGTTTATGTTTGGACCCTTACAACCTAGTGTGCTCCTTAGAAGCTAGAGCGATGCACGTTCAAGTTATTAAAATTTAACACATATCAATCCTTTTTGTCCTCTTTTTGGGAGGCGCTACATTAATTGTGGGTGTGGAATGCTCATCATATTGAACACCCTCCTCGTTATTTCTGTCTCCCATTCGCTGAAATTCAACAATGGTTTCCTACCAAGGTTCAAGAATGACTTTTGGATGATTTTGTGCAACAAACAAATCATCATGTGCTTGTATCTCCTCCCCATGCTCACTCCCAGATGTTTCACCTGATTCCTATACACAACACACTTTAACTTGTTATAATAACATTAAAACCTCCAATTGATTTATTACATTATTCATATAATACTATAAACAACTAACCTCGGATCCATAACCAGTAATTAATTTTTCCCCTCGATTTATCATGTGTTGGCGAAGACCTTGGGAACCATGTAATAAAGCATATTTTAGGTCGTCCTCTGAAGCTTCCTTTTAAAACTGGTGAACCTACATTAACAAAGATAATCATATCTATAAGGTAAAATAACTAATAAGATACAATTAACTCAACATGACCATGGTTACTTTGCCTAAAATAGAAAATATAATAGATGGAAATATCACTTACCATACCACCATGAATACTATTATATCCACCAGAGCCTAATTTGTGAGATCCAATTTTTGACACCCTAGCTTGGGTTGCTTTTCTTGTATCTCATAGGCGTCTCTTAGCTCCTCCTTGTGCAGATGGCGTATAGTTTGGATTTCTGAGGCCTTTCCTCTTAAACTTGGCATCTTTCATAAGTTCATCCCACATCACTTGGTCTGTGATCCAAGATGGACGTGGATACATCAAGTTTTTTGTCAACTTTGTCCTTAAATTGGACCTCTTTGAGTGCATGTATTTACTTTCAATCTGTAAAATAAGTTCCTTATCAAATCCAGGATTACCAAATGCTATTACGGCATATTTAAATAGTTCCTCTTTTTTGGCATTGGCTTGTTTCCTCCAATCCATTTGGATGGTATTTCCAAATAATTGTTCTGCACGACGAAAAATAAAGTGATAAAATTTCAGCCCTGTTTCATCCTTCAAGAAATTTCCTTCTGAAGTGAGCAAGATTGTAACTTCTTGCATTCCTTTTGTGGTCACCGATGATATTGTTGTAGTCTTGGGGATTGAGGAAGGTTCCCTTATAGATACATTAGGCACTGTGTCACTTACTTCCTGCATTTACAATGAAATTGTGGAACTATTAAGAACCCAACCAAAATATGAAACTATTTTTCATTTCTAAAATAATGGTCCTAAACATAACAAATGAAATTATAAAAAAAATAAAATAATTTTACCTGTTGATCTCTTGCAGGAGCTACACTCTCCAACAATGACATTTCCCATAACTGAATTTGTTCAATTATTTCTTGTCTGATTTTAACATTTGTAGGAATATCTGGTAGAAGCCTTAACATTCTTGTTTGTGAGTCTATAAGACTCCTCAAAGAAACTTGTTCTGGTCCTAGTGGGTGAATGCTGACTAGACCCACATTTGATGTAGAGGGCATGTTATGGGGTTCTGGTCTAGGTGTAGATGGCATAACATGACCCTCTATACCAATAGATTGTATACTTGTTGGAGCCACCCTAGAAACATCCTGCAAGGCACAAATATAAATAATAAGATGGAATAATAGATGAATAATGTTGAAATATGTAACTAGGTTCGGTGTTCATAATGACATATCTAATCATAATTCTATGTAATTTATGTAAAAAAAGGAAAAAGAAGATTATTTTTGTTATGATTGAGGCATGGGTTTCATGAACACATGAAGAAGCAAGTCCCATTATAGAATGACAATATCTCGGAAGACTCATTAAAGGAAGGTCATGAAGGTGGCAAATGATCAATGAAATGTATAGTAAAGTTGCAAATAATCATGGCAACCAAAATACTAATCAGTACAGACAGGTGTCCATGAGGCATGTATAATAATTTTCTTTTAAAGGGTCCATCATAAGATGTAATAGGGTTGAATTTATGGGTTTATATTTTAAGAAATACCCTAGTATTTAGAAACCTTAATCTTAAGGTATTTGTTCCCTTGATTTGATTTCTAGGGAATGGGATAAACTCTAGAATGACATAAAGGGAAAAGAGTATGATCTAAGGTTTGAATTTAAGAAACCCTAAAAAGGCCTCTTGATTACATAAAAACCCTAAAAAAGTAACTTGACACGATGTTTTGGAATAATATATTGCTTGGGTTACTTGTTAAAATAGTATTGTATGTACAAGAAGAAAAAAACGGATGGGGTGATCCATTTTAAGGCATGATGTAGCTCTTCGTAACACCTCATAAATCATGGAGTCGTTGTGCAAAAAACTTTATTAAATATATGCCTAGATTTCTCAACAAATAACATAATCAAACTCACATAAATAAATGGTTGAATCTTACATCTTGCATAACATTAGATGTATCTGGGGGCATTAATGATCCCTGCATGCCAACATTGGTTGTATTGAGGGGAATAAATGAATCCTACATGCCAACAAAATGCACGCTTAGTAAAAACACAAATATTAATAAATATATATCGTGAAGTAAGTTAACTAAATGCACAAAAATATTGATCAAGTTTTACCACTATCATTACCTTAGATGTTCTATAAGGTGTTATAGGGTTTGGAATGACTTTAGCGATTGCCTGCATTCCACAAACATAAATTAGCATAATATAATAAGGAATATAAGATAATTGAACATATAAAAGACAATATTCAAGCTTACCTCATGCATCATCATAGCAACGTCTTGCCCTCGTGCATTTGTTAACATTTCCATAAAAGTAGTGAATATCATTGAATCCCCCATAGTAGCATCGGTAAAACCCATGGGTACATTCTTAAAAAAACACATAATAACATACAAATAAGAAAACCTTGATAAAAAAACCGATAAGAAAATAGAATCGGTAACACCAAATATGTGTTGAGTGAGCATTGAAGATCTGTCCAACGCTTTGAGGTAAGCTTATCAGAGTGTTCCAACAAGCATTTAACTAGTCACAAACAAACTTTTGAAGTATCATTTTAAAGTTATTTCTAAAAACAAATCCAACCTCTAACTAAATCAACAACATAAATAATACAAATACCAAAAGCAACATAAATACCTGGTCTGCCATTTTGCATAGAATAATGTAATAGAAATCTACGAAGAAAAGTTTGTGGACACTAGTTAGGATCATTACATAAATAAATGTTGAAATATATGACAACATGTAAAACCATAAAATTATTCTAAAATATGTTGGTTTAAAATTCTATGCATGTAAGACTAATTTCATTAAGGAGTTCTCTGGATTATATTACAAAGGGTAATGCACTATCTTAAATTGTTGTCGCATAATGCAAAGTAATCTCTGTAGAACATCTCCTTGCTACCTATAAACATTACTTCACTATCTCATTGCAGCCACAATCAACTCCAAACCAGACCTTGCTTGCCTCAAAACCCCAGACCATACCTCAAGATGATTTGCTACCACATAAAAACCTTAGGGGTGATTCGTTGCCACAAACAATCCCTTATAGGTGGTTCGCTGCCACAATTGATACCTCAAGGATGATCTGTTGTCATCAACAATGCCTCAAAGGTATCTTTCTATCTCAGAATTTCTTCATAGACATATTGCTACCACAGTGAAGCCTCAGATTTAATGTGTTGCTATAGATAATGCCTTAGAGATAGGCCAATGCCTCAGATAATGTCTCAGGGATGATTCGCTGCCCAGATAATGCCTCAAGATAGTTTGTTGCCACAGTTAGTGTCTGTTCAATCATTTATATAACAACATTTAGAAGTTGGATTAAAGTGAGAGATTTTAGAAAATTAAATGAAAGTCTGGTTGGTTGACTCTCTGCAATTATGGATTGAAACCAACGAGGTTCCATATATGGTGCTAAAAAAATAAACAGTGTTCCTAACAAACAAGCATCATTTTGTATATAAAATATTTAAATAAATTATCACTAGTTTATATTAAACTGTGAAATCAACATTTGAAAAGCAATGCATATGAAGCATATTAAGCATGCATGGAAACTACTAATCAGAGTCCAAAAAATTATTATGGTAGATGAAGCGATATGGTGTTCTGCCTTAGACGAGCACCAATATGCAATAAAAAACCCTGAAATATGCTTGGAAAATGAAAAGACATAAAATAATGTAGAGCACTGGTGGCAGAGAGGGTATAAAAACTTAGAATTATGTTTAACCCTCCAATATAGTTAACCACACATGGAATAAGTGAATTCAAATGAATGACAATGCAACGAATGCCCAGGAGCTCTGGTTTCATCAATTCATGAGTAAATGTTGGTGTGGGATTAAACCAAATAATGCCAATTTCATGCCTCATACTTCTTAAAGACCCAAGCTACAAATATCATGGCTTGGTATTATACCTATGCGCAGATTTGTGGAGATTTGAGATGTTCAGAGGAGAATCAATCATATTTCCATAACACCCCTCTAGAACCTATTTCATGCTAATGAATTAGAGTCTAGTGCCAAACAGATGATCACATATCCAAGCAAAAGATCATCCCAGTGCATCTCCTAGAATGGTGGATATCAAGTGGCTCAATGTGGCCATTTATTGCACAGAAGTTGAAATATATAACAATGAGCCAATGGGGCATGCATTTTCATAAAAGGATGACCTCATTTCTCAAAACACACCCAAAGGAACTAGGATTTTTACAATGTTGTATGTTGGGTTATGGTGCAACACTATCATGTTATAAGACACAATTGCATATAAAAGGTTATACTCCATGGGATACATAAAGAAAATTCCTTTTCTTGTCTTAATTAGAAAGGAGACAAATTTTCATTGACAAGAAGGAATTGTTATTTAGAAAGGAGGCATCATCCAATGAAGTTCGAGATGGTGAAGAATGCACCATACAATACATTTCAGCTATTTATGTTCAGGAAAATCCCATCTCACTTGTTAATAATGAAACTCATGAGTATGGGTTTAAGAATTCAGATGAAATTGAAAGATATCAAGATCATGTAGTTGAAAAAGAAGAGCAAATTGAACAGGTTTACAAAAGTGAAACTCATGATGATGAAGAACGAAAATCACATAAGAATTATAACAGTAGCCAAAATGATGGTTGTCCCATGTTGTCTAATGCAGTTTCTTTGAAATTTGGAGATCATCAACTGATTCATTCATCATACGATGAACCTCAAGAAGCTTATGAGAATATTTGAGTTTCAGATGTTGGTATGCAACCTCATAACTCAACGATTGAGGATGAAGTTCATGAAGACAAATTTCATTATTCAGAGTCCAGACAATGACAAATAGTTTTATGGCCTTGACGAATTGAATGGTTCGAAAGTGGACGGTGCCTCTAATATGTATGAGCCAACGCCTAGTGTTTCCCAGCATGCAGGTGAGTCATCTCATTACAAGGTTGATTGGATCCATGTCTACACACAAATAGAGAGCGATACTTCAAAGCAGAAATTAAGTTGTTCATGTAATTATAAAGAAATAGAACGAGACACGACTTAGGAAATTGTTGATAATAATCCCCAATGCCTACATCTATACCATGAAAATAATCCCAATTCCTACAACTATACCAATGAATATAGCTACGCAAGGAAAATAATACCAATGCCAGCATCTTTACAAGGGAAATACATCAAATTGAAAGGAAAATACCTATGGAAAATAAACCCTTTGCTGTCTTCCTTGAAACTTCTAGCTCAGCTTCGAGTTCCTTTGCAAAATAACAGTGAAAGCCCCAACATATAAAAACTAAAACAATTTAGCACCAAAAAGATTTTCGGCCTCTACACCAAAAAAGTTTCGGTGGTTTCAGCTGTCTTGTTTCCATTTTAAGATGGCCTAGCCCGCTGTTTCCTGCTGTTTCCCGCCCATGTCTCCCACTTTTCATAAGAATGAGGGTCTTAATATCTATGTCCCGCCACCCACGAATAAATGAGTATGTACTCTGTTGCCGTTGGGCCTCATGCCCTTAATGCCCATCACAGAAACCCTAGTCTCGTGGCTCTCAAACATTGGTGTTTGTTTGTCTCTCCATTTTCTCGACAAAACCTCCATTGCAATGGGGCAAATGAGGAGGAAGGTTTGGTTGATGACGAGGAGGAAGGCTTGGTTGTAGAAGCAAAGGTGTTGGTTCATTGCAGTGTGGAGGAAGGTTTGGTTGATGAAGATGCAACACCGTTTTCCAGTGGATTCGTAATGGAAAGTCGTGGCAGGAATCAGGCAGGGAATGGAGTAGTTCCGCCAGGCCCACCGCTGGATTTTGTTCCATCAATTCCTCCCAAAAGCCCAATTTCTCGTGCCATCTGGAGAATCCGTCTGGAACAAATCGAGGCGATTCTCTAGCCATCTCTTAGCACAATAGAAACAAAGTGACATTGGTGTGGCACTGTCACCATCTTTGTGAATCTGCAAACATTTCTCAATCTTTTTCGTTCCTCTGTTCCTTGCAGAAACCCTCTCTATACCTTGCAGAAACCCTCTCTGTTCCTTGAAACCCTCTATCTTTTTCGTTCCTATGTTCCTTGCAGAAACCTTCTCTGTTCCTTGAAACCCTCTATCTTTTTCGTTCCTCTGTTCCTTGCAGAAACCCTCTCTATTCCTTGAAACCCTCTATCTTTTACGTTCCTCTGTTCCTTGCAGAAACCCTCTCTGTTCCTTGAAACCCTCTATGTTCCTAATATTGTTAGGCCATAACTAGTATGTGAGGCACCAAAAAAGATCTAACCAATTTAGAATCATACCACGCGCCAGGAAAAATAGAAAGGGAAAGGCCATACGCCAGACTGAAGATGGCCACACGCAGCTACAAGGATAAAAACTGAGATCCACTCGTCTAGACATGAAACATTAATGGTAGACTAAGACCAAAATGATGTTATGAATCATGAAGACATCTTACCTGAAAAAAAAGAAAGACACGCGTAGGGTAGCTGGATATAGGGAATGCCACGTGCAGAGACATGGGTCGTAGCCATAAATCAAATGCAGAGAGATATTCCGCATTCAAAGCCACGCGTCGAGAGATGGTTCAAGCCATAAGGCCTCGCACAGAGCAACATAGTTCTCATGTTGTGCTTCAACTTCCATTTTCACTCAAACAACTTTATCCATCGCTGCAAGCCACTGAAATCCTACAATTTGGCTGTGTACACATGTTCTCTAAGATAGCATTAACTGATAAACACTTAATTAAATAAGTTTATTTAACAACTATAGAATAGTAAATAAATAAATAAATGAATATTTATGTTTATAAATGAATAAATAGGAATAAGTAAATAGAAATTTAACCAATATTATAATAAAATGCCTTTACCTTTCCCTAATGATTTATTAAGTTAATTTTATCAACAATAAAATAATATGTAATAAAAATAAAATAGAATAACATTCTTAGTATTAAATAAATTAATTTAATAACCGAAGTAAATCTTTCTTTACTTATCCCTAGTATATAAATCAATAAAGAATTAAATATATTAATAACCATAGAATAATATATGAATAAAATAGAATGGAATCACTTTTGGATATATAATATATATATATATATATATTATTTTTTAACTATAATCATAATAGTAGTTTTTATTACCTTTTGACTACAATAAAAATATTACATTCGAATATATAATATATTAATTACTATATTTATAATATCATTTTTATCACCTTTTAACTTCTTAACATTATAATATCATCTAGTCGTTTTTCTTTATAGCCGTTATTGGTCAACCTAGTCAACCTAGCCATTTGGAAGATCTGCTCTCCCTATTTAATTTGCAGCCATGATCTGACTCCTCAACTTGTCCTGACGATGAACCACACTAGCTGGTTCGAAATGCGTCGACAGATATTTTCTGCATGTGATTTACGCCGAAATTTCTTCTTATAAATGTTATGGATCACAGAAGCCTCAATTCAAGCATTAACTGAGTTAATAATTTAACTAGCATTGGAAAACTAAGTCAATACTACCTAATCTAACTAGCACTTATTTTCAAATAACCAAGTATCAAAACCAACGAGTTATGATGATATCTATGTGAATCGTAAAAGTAAGTCAATACTACCCAATTTAGCTAGCACTATAAATATTATTCAAAGACACAATCATAAGCATTAAAATTTTGTTGAATACATCTAGTTACTTGTCATGTCTTCACTGGTAAGTTTTGGTACAATTATAGAGTATCACATTGTGATGTAAATGTAGTCTAAATTAAAATTTTTAAATTACACCATTTATTACTATATCTACTAAACATAATACAATGACCACAAGGTACCACTACTCATACTAACATGACAAATAATTGAGCTACCACTACAAAAAATAGATTGTCACTACCATGGACATAAGTAAATTAGGGATTACTTTTTCACATGTATAAAAATATATATAGATATAGTTTCCCATTGTTACTTCTATCACACTACTTATGACAACACTTACTTTAAGACAATCTCCCCTTAACAATAAGGACATGATTATTGAAGCAACCCAATTTAATAATATAAAAGAGAAACACATTTATTATATTGGGACAAATATACTAACCTTGGATCTATCAAGGGAGGAATGGGGTCATATTACTATAAGTAAAAGTGTCTTTTACAATGTGAACTTTTTAGTAAATTTTTGCATCATATTTATCATCTCAACACTTATAGATCTATGTGAGTTCTCTTAAACAATTTTATCTTAATTGTTTTAAAACTAGCATCGAACATTAAGTCAAGCTGACTATTCACTTTCCAAGGCAAAGAATATGTCAACTTGGCAGTTACCTGCATTATAACTTAATATTCAATACTATTCTTATTTTTTATATTAATATGAATGTTTCGAATATTTAATATATTGTTAAGTATATTACCCATTGAATAATTAGTGAAGTATCTAATATTGGATGAGAGAGTTGTAAGGCTAAAATTTTGGCTACCACGGGTTAAATTTGGTGTTTGTATCATGTCATGCAAAATTAGATTTCACAACTCTCTAGGAAAAAATCAAAATAATTTACACATACCAATCAAAGGCATTCAATAGATGGTTAAAGTAGTGGTTGGGAGGAGTTCATTGTCAAAAACATCCAAGGGTTTCCAAACTAGAGAAACAAGGGCATGTGTTTGATTTATGGGCTAACGTTTGAAAATTTTCTACGAGAAGAGGAGTTGGTGGGAGTCCTTATGGCAAGGGCTTGCACCTCTTCCTTTATTTCTTAAAGTAGGCTTGGAATAAGTGATTATAGATATATGATACATATAATATGCAAAGCTATCACAACACAATAATATTGAAAATTTGCATGAGACATAACTTAATTTATTTTCAATTTATTTTTGCTTTAAAAAAGGCAATATATGCTGCCATGATGCAATACAATGATTCACCAACATTGGGCACCAAACAAATGAATTGGACCATGGATGTTACGTACGATCACAATCATCCATGATAAATTATGATTATTAGCCACTCTGCAATCAAAGGTACAATGCAGGGACAACATGTATCCATCTTGGAGGACAGTGGGGAAACCCAAAATTTTATTGATGCACAGTTGGTGGAGTGTAGAGGCATTCATAGATTGATATATATGCTTAACAACGTGGGCGAGAGAGGATGCCCATGCTTCACCTCAGTTGTCTTCTTGATTGTTGGTTAGATATGTTGAGGATATGGTTGATGGGACAAATGTTGAGGATATGGTTGATGGGTTGATGTTGAAGTCAAAATCCTCCCTTAACCCTTTAGCCAAAAAGATGTCTCCTCAAGTATCTCCAATAATATCATATGAAGATTCATAATATTTAACTTGGAATTATGGCCCACCATGATCATCTAATAATTAATTGAAATAGTAGTGGACCCCAATTTAGGGATTGGGTGGATCATATGGTGGGACTATGCTAGTGGGAACCCTAAATAAATGACTTGAAACCCCGTTGATTTTCTACCTTGATGGCATTCATCTCCCAAATTTCTTGTTGGATACACAAGTCTTGAAAGCATGACAAGGAAGACGAGAGGAAGTTGACAAGGACATTAGGTTGTCGTAGAACATCATAAAGTGTGTCCACATGGATGAACATGGAATGGGATTAAGGTCATAAAATCATAAAGCTCACAAAGGTGCATCAAAATATTTTTGGAGTGTCCCAAAGGTAAATATACAATTCTTATCTCGTATAAAATAAAATATACATTTATTGTGGTGATAGTATCCACAAGATTCTTAGAACTAGTGGTATAGTGTTTGGCAATGAATGAATAAGCAAGAAAAGGGGGAAAGTATCTAACACCTGTACACTCAAGGCTAGTCTATAATTGATGTTACATTGCCTTGTAATCTCCACCATATTTGGGTAACTCGAATTCTCCATGCACTAGATATTTTGGGTTGATTGATCAATTAACTGGATGATCACTGAGTTTGACTAAAGTCCCACTGCACAATTGGCCTTCAACTAGTATGGGCTCTGAAATGTTCCATGATAAGTGCTTATTCTTAGGGCTTGGTTTTCAAGGCAAAGTCCAATGTTCACTCTAGACTAACTATGATCATCAATAACCACTTGGTGAATGCTAGTAGTCAACCAGTAAACCAACCACACAAGAATTTGAAACCGAATAGGTTAAAATGAAAATTAAGTATGTTAACGCAAGAGTTCAATAAGAACTTGAATTTAGTTACTTGTGCCTACTAGGGAGATATTTCCATTAAAGGAAATCATAACACAAGAAGCAACACAACAAAGTATAAGTGATCCGAATGATGATGTTACCAAATATGTAAGTGAAGGACTCAGAAATTTATAGTGATCATGGGAATGATAGATCTCGAATAGAGCATGATGTTGTTGTTGGGGAGGGATATATCATTATAGAGGGATGGATTTAGTTTCTAAAAGCGTCTCAACTCAATCTACCCAGTTGGATGGATTGTTTATCTCAGATACATTGAGATTGGTTAAATTCAGCTTATTGGGTTCATGAGGGTAGGAGAGGGAGGAAAAATAGAGATGGAAATCTTAATAGTCATCCAGAAGGAAAATATATGCCTGCATTTAAAGGTAAAGGGAATGCTAGGGGTGTAATTTGATTCAAACAAAGGGTGAATTATGCTTCCCTGAATGGACATCATGAGACTGTGTTTAAGATTCACCATTCTGAAGTTGTGAGAAGACTAGAGTGTAAGCACAAGAGAGAAGCTAAACATATTGTGGGTTTATAAGGTAGCAGTAAAGATGAGATGGATTGTCAAGCATATGCTGGCAGAGGTGTTGTTGGACTGTCACAGTGGAAGAAATGATCTAATGGATAAAATGAATGTCTACTAAAAAAGAAAATTTCAATGTCGAGGTGCAACTTGGGAGGGGTAGCTGATGGTTCCCTATGCTAGGTCAAGTGCTTGCAATGGATTAAAGATCATCTTCTGCTGCAAAGTCTCACGAGGAATATGATTATGCAATAACTACACCTGAAAAATTGGAAGTCAAAGTCTAGGACTCATTATAAAGAAGGGGTTCAAACAATAACCACTAAGTTTTGAATGGGATCTAAAATTTGACTTTCTCAAAATTGAATGAAGTTGGAACCACTCTGAAACAACTCGAAACAATTAATGTTAATATTAAAAATTTAAGTAAAAGTTGACATTATCCTTATCTTTCCTTTTCAAAAAGGAAAGATAAGGAGAATGTCAACTTTTACTTTAACTTTAAAAATTAAATATTACCATTAATTATTAGGGTTAGGTTTTGTAGGGCCCTCGAGTTAATAATTTTTTTTTTTTCCTTTTCAGTATTTTTTATTAAAAAATTATTATTTGGTGGTCATTAGCTATGTTGCACTACATTCTTCAGAATTGGTTAGTTTATTAGAGAACTAGTGAATTTTGTGTTTTAAGGTCAGTTCAATACAAGACCAACCTTATCCAATCTGAACCACCAAACTAGACTAGTACAACTCTATAACCATTGGGACCAACCAATTCCACTAGTTCTAGGCTAGTTCTAATAAGAGTTTTCCCTTCTCATCTTCCTCTGAAGTCGTTTTGTTGGATCCTTTCAGAAATGGTGATTTGGAAAGTGCCATAAACTGTCGAATTGTTGTGAGCACCTAAGATCATAAGTAGTTAAGCCTTGGCAAACAGAAATTTACAAGGACCTAGTACAAACTTCCCAAAACATATTTAGTGAGGATGTGCATGCAAAGAACTATTATAGACCTCCCAAGATACTTAGTGAGGACGTACATGACCAAAAAGCATAAAAAAAAAAACATCCACCCTCAGAAACCATGCCCAAAACATTGAAGTGTGGTGCAAAACAAATTGCTGGTAGGCTATTAATGCTACTAACAATCATTCGCTCTCTAATTTCACAAGAAGCTCCTAATCAAGCTACCTCCTCCACTATGGTTATAGCAAGTTCTTGCAACTGTGTGAGCTACAAGAAATTAAAATTACCTTTGAATCTCCATCAATTTTAGGGGACTTGACTTCTCTTTATGCCCCAACTATTTCGAGTTGATTGATCAGTTAACTAGATGATCACTGAGTTTGACTGAAGTCCCACTGCTTAAATGACCTTCCACTAGTTCCTCCAAAAGTTAGAACTAGTTTAACTGACAACAACCTGAGATAATTGACCTTTATTGCCACAAGTTAGCAATCGCATATGCAGAATTGAAATCTAACTCCAACTCGAATTTATTGAGTAATCTAGGTGACACAAGCCATTTCACACAAGTTAACATCATCCAAGTTGTCTGTTGATGTGGAAATTTGAATTTTTTCAATTTAATCAAGGAAAAATCAAATTGAGAATTTCTTGCTGCATTTTTCAACACATAGTTCATGGGAATGTATTACTTTCACTATGAACTTGGCATAGTTCACATGTTAAGTTCATAAGGTTTTGGGCTGATGTGGTTCTATGTGTTGTGTATATAAATAATAGGTGTCCAACTCTTGCTATTAGAAACAAGACTCCCTATGAAATGTGGTATGGCCACATTCCTTCGGTGAGGCATCTCAGGTTTTTTGGTTCCTCATGTTATGCCTTCATAGCTAAGGAACAGATTAAAAAACTCAGTGCAAGGAATCACAAATGTATCTTCTTTGGGTACTCATACCTCCAAAGCATACCATCTCCATGATGAAGTGAATAAGAAGTTTATAATATCTAGATATGTGATCTTTCTTGAGTCTTCCAAGATTGACAATGTTGTAGAGTGGTAGCTTAATTGTTTGGATATATTTGAACATGCAACGTGTTTTCAAGAGTTTGATAGTAAGATTCCACATCTCCTTCTCTTAGCTTTATAATTTCTATGAAGAGCCTTGAAGAAATCAGGTTGAAGGAAATTCCTTCACTTGCTTTGTTAGGAAAGAGCTAAGAGACTATTGGCAGCAGGTAGCCAAATATGACAAGCGGTGAGGGTACATGCAAGATACAAAGCAAGGATTAAAGCAAAGGAGTAATGCAGAGGAGTGTATTGACTACATACATATCATCAAACATCTTTCATCCCACTTAGGATGCCTTGCATCATGCCTGGTTAGTCATAAGATCATGTTGGTCACAATCTCAGTAGCTTAAATAAACAAGTGGTAATACTCTTCATCTTCTAAGCTATGTATTAAATAAATGAAAGGGAGCAAGACACGTAGATCAAACACATGGAATGACTTTCAGTTCTTGTAACCATGAATGTCATTGAAGACGGAATGATACGACAATGATAAGAAAACTTTTAAGCTACATTAAGAGGTGTATTTCAAAAGACGTGCTTTGTTTTCCATACCTAGCCTCCAAAGGATTATGCATCAGATGGAGTCTTCGTGCGGTCCTAATATTCTATCATACCTTGGGTTTCTTGGTTTGCTTATTTTTCTCCTCAGCTCCTTGAGACTCATCTATCATGTCATCTTTCTTCGTGGCCCGTGAGAGACATAATTGTGTAGTTTCAACGAGCAGTGATTGTTGTGGGATGAGGCCTTGGGAGGACACATTTACACAGTTTTAGGATGTAAGGCACTACTTGGGATGAGGCCCTGGGAGGACACATTTATGCAATTTCAGGATGCAAGGCAGACTGGGTAGTCAAGGGACAAAATTGCACAGTTTTTGGAGACAGTGGGTTTCGGCTAAGGGAAGGACACTGGAGGAAACCACTGCGCATTTTTGAATGGTAAGGGAGGTTGCGATTTTTGCGCATTGCACGGTTCGAACAAGCAACAGAAAAACTTGAGGGTTACATATGTGAAGTGTGTAGTTCAGGAAAGTTGGATGAAGCTAGGTTGCTAAGGAAACTTTGAAATTTAGCTAAGTGTGGGATCAGTGGAACTTATGTGAATAGTGATAAAACTTCACTACGATCACACACTTGAAAACTTATCGATACAACATAGACCATCCAGAACATATAACACATACTTCACTTAATGCAACAACCTTTGTGGCAGCTTACGGCAAGTGCGGCTTCGATTATAGACTTTGGGAGGATAAATGTGACACTTGTGTAAGAGTGTGTGAAATGAGTGTTAAACATGTCTCATTCTCATAAATATTTCCCCTTGAAGCAAAACAAACCTCCCTTTGCATGACAAGCGATTACCCCCATGCCCAAAGATGACACATTCTATATAAAGATAAAAGCATAAACGACTCTTAAGATTGAAAAGAGGAGCTTGAGATCATCAACTTACCAATAAGTGACTAAGGAACTATTGATCACAATATCCATAGTAGGCTTTGAAATTTAAGTGCAAGCCAAATTTTTGGAGGGTGTTGTAGCCTCTACAACAGAGCCTTCACCTTCTTGCTAGCTTCATTTTCAACTAGTGTCATGAATTCTACGAACTCAGAGGATGTCTCATCTTTATTCCACGTGAAGAAGATCCAACACTTCCATGAGAAGTCATCAATAAAAGTGACAAAATATTTTTGTTAGACAGTGTAGGTTGTCGAGAAAGGTACATAAACATAGAGGCCAAGAGATCCCTACTAAGAGATCTAATATAGAGGCCAAGAGATCCCTGCCAAGATGTATTGCATTATCAGAGATCAGGAATCTATCTAACCGAGATGCAATTTGGTGGGCATATGCACGCTTGTTGTTCCAAGTATAAACACCATTGTTGAATTCCATATTGTGGAGCTATAAAAAGGGTTTCTTTCACCTCTAGTTACCTCACATTAATATGTCAATCCGGGAACGTTTTGCTATTTCAAAGAGTGCCTCAGTCTGAGGCTATCATTGCCAGAGTAATTCCAGTAGCACAGTGTTTGAAAATACAAGAGTAACTGGATGCTTGTTTACAACTTAACTACTTCAAAAGATTAAATCACACGTTCAAAACATTAAGCAATTTATCAGTCAAGGGTTTGGTAGCAATAACCCATCCCTTTGGAAATTGATGGAAAAAGGAAATCAGAGAACAGATCAGGGGTCTGGGAGCCAGACAATAGATGCCAATGCTCACTACAGCCTGAGATCGTTCTTCACACCAATAACAAGAAATGGAACGAAAAATAAGAAATGGAACGGCAAAGGAATCGAAAAACAATGAAATGGAACAAAAAACCTGAAATGGAACAGCAAACCTAAAATGGAACAGCAAGTTTGAAATGGAACAACAACTAAGTCTAACAAGTCGTAACATCTTAGTCTATCAAATAAATTGCATTATTCATAATCTACAGGAACCAACCGTTAATCCTTCACTCTTAAAGATGTACACACAAATGGAACATCACTGATTACTGATACATTATGGAACAACACTGAAAACCTTATATACACATAACATGCTCAAATAGTAATCTGATTCAGTTATCACCTCGGTTAGAAAGAAAACGATTGCATTTCACGATAGAACAACAATATTCAAGAATCCAACAATCACAAAGAACAAAACTTCCAAGATGAATTCTGTAATGTTAAGGAACAAGCGCACAACACAAAAGCTCTGTAATGGAACAACAACAGTATTCTGTAAAAACTAACCGTATTATATCAACACATAAAAGAACAGTAATATGATGCAGCGTCGATACAATAATTTTTTCTTCATAAACCTTAATGGATTAAACACAACAGACCATGTGATGTAAACTTTATAAAACACATCAGATTACCAGATCACGTCGATAAGCAAACCACACAAAAACCACGCGTAATGGTACAAGAGCAAGTGTCCTCCAGGGCCGGGCCCTTAGCCTCCAGGGGTACACCGCTTGAAGTTATTCCAGACTCAAAGATGAAATAGTAACCAAGTTTGTATTAATGCATCAAGTAAAATTACAGTAGAGCAGTTCTCAACAAGACACGATGATCAAAGTTTTGATCTTTAAAAGAAATTACATAAAGGCATAATAACACCCCCCCTTAGCTAACAGTGCTGCCCCTTATATAAGGGTGACGACGGAGATATCTAAATGTAGAAATAGATAAAACAACGATCCCTCAGGATCAAGGATCCTGAGGGATTCGCAGAACCGTTAGCCCTCAATCATTTCTTCTATTTTCTGCACCGAGCTGATATCTCCGCTTCCTTTCCTGGGCTAATCCATTTTGATCTCATTTGCATGCGATCTCCCGTCGAAGGGACAACAATTAACCCATCTTTGTCTTTTCCTTCAGAACGACAACTTCTCAATTTTTCTCCTTCCTGCATAAGGAAATGACAATTATCAGCGTTCTCGTCTTGCATATTAATCTCACATGTTTTATTACAATTATTTATTGTTTTCTAAGTTCATGGCGCAAAAAGGCTTGTAAGTTCTAATGAAAATATACTGAAATAACCATCAAAACATACCTTTTTTAGTACTCCACACACCCCCCTGCTTACCCTTTTTCATGGCCTCATGAAAACATTGTAGTTGACGTGTAAGGCAGTGAGTGAGTAGGCTGGAGATGGAATCTCATGTGAAGGCCTACAACCATGATGCATAACTAGGCAGTCAAAGAAATGGCCTGTCTGACCCTCAGGCATCTCATATAGGGCTTGGTATCCGGGTGCAGGGTGCCAAATAATTGGACTCCAGAACCTATATCCTAACCAGGATGGCCCTGCCCTCAAAACAATTTCGCCATAGAGGGGCAAGCGGTTGGCAGCTAGTTTAAAATTCTCATACTTAAATGGTTCTTTGAGCTGGATATTCGGATTAGATATTCGATATCGGAATTTAGCTACATCAATGGCAGGGTATTTGATAGAGGAAAAGTATTCTAATCCCTGCCGAATGATTGCCTCATGCATGGGTCCTAATGCTTCAATCACTCCTGGAGTCTTCATAAGGTTTCTATGTTTTCTCCATAACTGTACTGGATCCCTAGGCTCAGCTCTTATCCATAAATCTAATCCGTTTTCTTGTCTTTGGAAATCATTATAGGCTTTAAGCCATTTAATTTGATTAAATGCAAATGAAATAAATGCCTGTAATTGAATGTCCCCAACAAAAGGGCCAGGGTTTAGCTCGGTCTCCTATTCTAGTACAAGGTTATGTAAATAAAATTCACACAGTAGTCTCTGAACTTTTACCCCGTAATGCTTACAGCAATTTATGAAATCATTGATGGTGTTAATTTGTATGGGAGCACCTGCTTTAACAACCTTTATTTTCAATTGCAAATATATTTCCATTAAAAACAAGGCATAGTTCTTAGCAGGGGCTCTACATGCTAGGACGTCATTGTATAAAGAACACAAGGTATCCATTTGTTTGATAACTACATCTAACCTATGAGTTACCTTTGCGACTTTCTCTTGTTCCCTTCACCACCCTTCAAAGGCCTAGCTTTCGGATAGATTGACGTTCCTTAGCTGCTGCTGTAGCTTTTCATACTTTTCTCGTGGGACCGTTTGTTCTCTAAGCTTTTCTACTTCTTGCTGAGCTTGCTTCAAACCCTTTTGTAGGGTTACTGTTTTTGGATCCCTTTTCCATGCAGCAGTGGAGGCCGGGAGTTTTACCTGAACTTTCCTATTGCGTTGCTTTGAGTTCATAACCCTTATTACTCCCGAAAGTGGTGCCTCTATCTGAATTTCCTTATCACGGGTCAACATTTCATCCATTTCTATTTTATCACGAAAATCAGTCCATTGCTGTTCCTTTTCAATTGGAACAACAGTGTGTTTCTCAGCATCATTTGGAACAGCAGCTTGGCTTTCGACGGGGTTTTGAATAGTAGGATGGATTCTGGTCCTTCGCCCCTTGGCCTTGAGGGGTTTTGCTAGAGTGGCCACATTTTTCCTTCTCGAAGTCATTTTTACCCTTTGTCTTGCCTTTAGAATCCTAATCTCTGTTGTTCCTTTCCCAATTCCCTTATTTCCGCCATTTCCTCAGAAGGAACAGCAGGCTGTTCACTGCAGCCTGGACTATGACTAGTTTCCTGATTTTCTCCCTGGGGTGTTTCTTCATTGTTCTGCTCTAGCTGTTTCGGGGCAAGAACCCTAATTGGTTCTGTTATTTCTTGGGCGACTTCTTTTTTCTGCCCTTATTTCCTCCGGACTTTCTTCTGGTGTCTTCTGGTTAGGAACAGATTGTTCCTGTTCAGCATCTCCTGTCATCTTTTCATCATGAACAGGCAGATTTTCTTCTTCTGCCTCCTCTGCATGTGAGTCTTCGAGTGCATTTTTCTCCTGGGGTTTTACTCTTAGGCATGGAGGTATGATGGACTGGAAGGTTGGCCATATTCGCCCATATTGGCCAAAACTTTGGCCAATTCATCTTCTCCCAATGGGTCCTGCAATGGGCTGCCTTCCTGCTGTTCCATTTCCTCCTCCTGCTCGAATTGCTCGGCTTCTTCTTCTTTGTCTCCTTATTCCTTAGATTGCTCGTCTTCTTCCTCTTTTTCTTCTTATTCTTCTGCAAATTGCTCTACCTCTTCTTCTTCTTCTACAGATTGCTCTGCCTCCTCTTCTTTTTCTTCTGCAGATTTCTCTGCCTCCTCTTCCTGCATTTCTTTCTCATTGTCTTCCTCTTCTGGCCGCGGGGGTTGCTCATCTTCTATTTCTACCAGCTGGCTGGTGTTTTCTTGGGGCTTCTCCAGCCCCCCTCGTAGCCGTGCTAGCCGGATCGATTTCCTGCGCTTTTCTGGTTGCTCAGGTGTGTTGGTTGTCTGTTTATGCTTTGCCGATTTCTTGAGTTTCTCTGGATGCTCGGTGTGGTGGTGACATGTTTCCGTTTTTCTGGACGCTCGGGTGTGCTGGTGACATGTTTTCGTTTTGGGGATGGTGTGGCCAATCCCCCATTTATAATGGCAATTATCTCTTCCTAACTACTCTGCTGCTGGCTGAGGCTATGGTTGACTATCAACTGAATCAACCCATGATGACTAACAACTGACTCTACATGCTATGCCTTTTTCATGCTCCGTGCAACATCATGAAGTAATGAATTCAACAATGCATGTAAATTTACAGAGCATTTTTGTTTTAGTACAGCTAAGAGTTTAAGATGTCATGGTCTTACCACATATTTTCTGCCCTCACAAGTGATGTAGCTTTGGATGGTCTTCGCTAATTCTGCCCACGACTCTCCTAGTGCTGCTGGCAGAACCCCCTTTCCTCAAATTGTCAGGCTCTGGCCTTCGTCCTGGAAGATTTCTATAATCTTCTGCAATCTCTCCTTTTTTAACGTCCATACTGGTCCAGTGGCTGGTAATCCGAGACTTATATGATTATGTCATCGGTGACTGTTATGCGTCTCCCCCTCACTGTGGAGTGGTCCTCTTGCAAGTTCTGCAAGAATTCAATTACCACAGCCTCGTTAGACTCCTGCAAGCGGTTAAGATAAGTCAACCACCCTGCTCTTGCTAGGATTTCCCGGGCAACAGCAGAGACTGTTAACACTTGTGGTTCTCTCCGAATCGATCTTCCTCCCATGGTTTCGCTGTAAACTCTCAAAGGAATGGTAGTTGTTCGCGCTGTTGAAACACAGAGAAGCTGACGAACGCAAGATTAGTTCAAACTCTAATGCTGTAGAATATACAATGGAAATGGATTTGAACATCAAGTCCTGCAGAAAAAACAAAATAAAAAGAAATAGTATACCATTGAGCCGTGTTATACCCCAATACACAACTTCCCGAATAGTGAGTTGACACGTAATCCAGGGAATGATGAGGTTAACCTCCCCCCCCCGCAATGTGATAAGGTGTCCCAGCCATCAAATAAAGGAGCAGCGCCCGCTCTACAACAAAGTCTTTAAGGAACAGCGTATGGCAATATGCCATGTTTACAAAAGTAGCATATTACTGAAATCGAGTCGTAGAGTCGTGTCGCTTAATATGTAAGAGACTGTGGTGATATGATGCAAGGTTGGGGATAAGACATTTGTCGTAAATAGAGAGTCTCATGCGGTCATTGTCAATTGTTCTGTCATAATTGGTGATAATATATATTCATGCATTATATGGTTGGGGAAATAACATATAATTGATTACCACGGCATAAGAAACAGAAGGGTGCTAATAACTTACCTATTGGTGTAAACAATGTGACTTCAATACCATTAACAGTGCTCTGCTGCCGACAGGTGTCCATAACCTTGGCAGAGTTGTTTATTTCACCCATGGAACCATGATCCTTTGTGCATGCCTAGGGAACGTTTTTGTAATGTCAAAATGTAGGCCATTATGCTGGCTTGGTGACCAGTTAGCCATAATGCCATTCACGAGGAAGGACCGAAGAGTGGGCATGCCGGCTCGTGATGAGACCTCCTATTCCAAGGGTTGTTTATTTGATATACCTTTTGGACCATATCCCTAGTGTGGTGGCCATAATGGGAATGCCACTTCGCTTTCATCCTCATGATCATGCTAGGCCAGCTCTTAATGAGACTCCCTATCCTGCGTTTGATAATTTATAAGTCATGTTTGCTCTTTTTTCTTTCTTTTTCATAAAGTGCCTTCCCTATTTATACACAAAGGGTGGTTCAACACTCCTTAAGAGTAGGAGTGGTGGAAGAAGTCTTAACATCCGAATAGGAAGATATAAATCCTTTGCTCTTATTCCTGAATAATAATCAAAGAGGATTAAAAGGGACCAACATGATAGAGATAACCAATCAGAGCAGAATTAGTAGAACAATGAAAACAAAAGATGATGAATAAGCATGTCCTTCCTTCTGTCCCCTTACCAATTAAGGGCAATTTCTTATAAAGATATCGATTTATGATTGACTGATTTCAGTATGTTGTGATTTTGTTTCCATTACATAAGTGCATAGCTGTATTCCAAAAGACTTGAAAGAACAGGAACAATAAGCATCCTTAATTTAGAACAACAAAAGGAACAAGCTGTTTCACAGGGAGAGCAAAAGCATACAAGTGGTGTTCCTTTTGAGAAAAGGAACATAAAAGTCCACAAATGTTGTTCCTTTTCCGAAGGAACAACAACACACACAGGTGTCGTTCCTTTGGAAAAGGAACAACAGATCACAAAGGTGCCGTTCCTCTGGAAAAGGAACAACAAAAATCACAAACGTTGTTCATTTGAAAAAGGAACAGCAAAGCACACCAATGTCGTTCCTTTGGAAAAGGAACAACAGAAATAAAAAATGTTGTTCCTTTGGAAAAGGAACAACAAAACACACCAAAAATGTTGTTCCTTTAGAAAAGGAACAACAAAAATAAAAAATGATGTTCCTTCGGAAAAGGAATAGCAAAAATAAAAAATGTTGTTCCTTTGGAAAAGGAACAACAAAACTAGCAAGTGTCGTTCCTTTGGAAAAGGAACAGCAGAAATGAAAAACATTGTTCCTTTGGAAAAGGAACAAAAAAACAAGCAAATGTTGTTCCTTTGGAAAAGGAACAGCCGAGATCAAAAATACTGTTCTTTTGGAAAAGGAACAACAAAAACATACAAATGTCGTTCCTTTGGAAAAGGAACAACAAAAATTGAAAATGTTGTTCCTTTGGAAAAGGAACAACAAAAATACACAGATGCTATTCCTTTGAAAAAGGAACAACAGAAATAAAAAAATGCTATTCCTTTGGAAGAAAGAACAACAAAAACACACAAATGCCGTTCCTTTGGAAAATGAACAACACAAATAAAAAATGTTGTTCCTTTGGAAAATGAACAACATAAATAAAAAATGTTGTTCCTTTGGAAAAGGAACAACAGAACGCAGAAATAAAGAAAAAGAACAAAATTACAGCAAAAATGACGACTGATCTAAAAGGGGTTGTTCTTTTGAAAAAGGATCAGCCAGAAGAAAATGCTGTTCTTTTGAAAAAAAGGAACAACAGAAATGGTGACAGAAAAACGTTGATTCAAAAATATGTACAAAAAATATTCAAGAAAAGAAATAATGTACAAACTATAAAGAGAGTAAATTCCTTAATGAATTACAGGTGAGGAAGACTTCTCTTCCTCCTCCAAAATCTCCATATTTGAATCTTGGCGTAGCTGCTGGCAGAAGGACTCCCAAGTGAGTGGTTTGCGATAGAGACGAACTTGGTGGCCATTTGCCTTGAAGGCATATCCAGAACCATTAATAGTGATTAGAGTAAGGGTACCATTGTCATGTACCTTCTGGATTTCATATGGTCCTAACCAACGAGTCTGGAGTTTCCTGGGGAATTCCTGAAACCTGGAGTCGTACAAAAGAGCCCAATCTCTTTCATGGAAGACTTTATTTTTAATGAGAGCATCATGCCATTTGGCTCTCTGCTGCTGGATCAGAGCAGTGTTTTGAAGTGCAGAGAGCCTAATTTCGTCCAGCTCATTGATCTGCTGTAGTCGATTAATCTATGCGTCAATTAGGTCTAAGCCAACTTCCTGTTCTGTTCGTAATGTTTAGATTTCAAATTCTATGCGGAAAATGGGTTGTTTTCCAAACACTAGTTGATAAGGTGAGTAACCAGTGGTACTTCTCAATGTTGTTCTGTAAGCCCACAATGCTTCAGGTAGTCTGGCAGCCCAATCACGTCTATGTGATGCAACAATTTTCGTTAGGATTGTTTCTATTATTTTATTGCTGCTTTCTACCTGCCCATTTGCATGTGGGTGGTATGGAGTAGTGATTTTATGCTAGACATGATAGTTATTGAGTGTTGCAGATATTCTGTTCCCAGCAAACTGTGGTCCACTGTCTGTAATTATCTCTCTTAGAAGGCCATAACGTACAAATAGATGGAATAGGAACTGTATGACAGAGTCCTCTGTAGCTCTTGGCAATGCCTCTGCTTCAACCCACTTGGTGACATATTCTGTTGCCACCAAAATATATGTTTTCTGGTTTGATGATGGGTTGATTGGTCCAACAAAATCAAGAGCCCATCGCTCGAATGGTTCGATGACTAGCTGTGGTTTCAGAGGCATCTCATCAGACTAACTAGGGCGTCCTGCTCTCTGGCAATTGTCACAGGCTTGGACAAATTTCTTTGCATCTTTGAAAATCGTGGGCCAATAACACCCTGTTTGTAGCACTTTATGTCCAGTTCTGTGATTGGCGAAATGTCCACAACATGGTCCATCATGGTAGGCTTTCAAAATGTCAAAGATTTCATCCTCTCGAACACATCTCCTGATATGCATGTCTGCCCCTGTGTGAAACAAATAGCCCCCAATCCAAGAAAATCGAGTACTCCGCTGAACAATCTGTTTTCGCTCATTAGGGGTTAGATGCTTTGGTAGTTTACCTAATGCTAGGTAATTGGCAACATCAGCATACCAGGGTGTTTGAACAACCACAACAAACAGATGCTCATCCGGAAATTGATCTTCAACTGCTGCTGCATCAATTGGCTTTGGCATTCTTGAGAGAAAATCGGCTACAGGTTTTTCCAGGTCGATCCTTGATTGTAATATCAAATTTCTGCAATAAAATCAACCATTTAGTTATTCTGCCATTTGTGACAGGCTTGTTTGCTAAATATTTTATGACAGAATGATCTGTGTACAAGATAACAAGATATCCAGTAAGGTAATGTCTGAACTTATTGACAGCATGTATTACAGCTAGAAATTCTTTTTCAGTAACAGTGTAGTTTAATTCAACAGGGGATAAATTTTTGCTAATATAATAAATTTCATATGGTTTTCTATCCTCCTCCTGCCCAAGGACCGCTCCAATGGATGTATCTGAGGCATCAGATGATATCTGGAATGGAAAATCCCAATTTGGTCCTCGAAGGACTGGGGCTGTGGATACGAGCTTCTTCAGATCCTTGAAAGCATGTTCACATTTTTCTGTCCAAAGAAAATCAACGTTACCAGTTAGTGCATACAAAGGTGCAACAATACGTGAATAATGTTCTATAAACCTCCTGTAATAACCAGAAAATCCAAGAAAACTACGTACCTCTGTTTGAGTGGTGGGAGTAGGAATAAGCAAAAGTATTTGGATTTTGGCTGGGTCTATCTGTATGTCAGTTGCTGAAATATAATGTCCTAGGATAAATCATTCCCTCATCATCATATAACATTTTTCATGGCTTAAACAAAGTCTGGTAGCAATGCAGCATTGTAGGAATTTTTCTAGTGTATCCAGTGCTGGATCGAAATCATCTCCGTATGGTGTAAAGTCATCCATATATACTTTAAGTCATTCATTTATGAAGTCTGCAAAAATGTTGAGGATATCCCTTTGGAATGTGGCAGGAGCATTGCATAAGCCAAAAGGTAAAAATCGGTAGGCAAATGTTTCCTAAGGACAAGTAAAATTAGTTTTGTTTTGGTCTTCAGGGGCAATCTGTATTTGATTGTACCCGCTGAAGCCATCGAGGAAAGAAAATAATTTCTTTCCTGCCAAAGTGTTTAATACTTGGTCGATGAATGGGAGAGGGAAGTGGTCTTTTTGTGTTTCTTTATTTAGCTCCGTGTAGTCCACACAGATTCTCCATTTCCCATTCTTTTTTGGTACCACCACAAGCGAGGAGGCCCATTTACTATCAGAGATAGGGTAGATAAAATTAACATCTAAAAGTTTTTGAAGTTCAGCTTTTACCACATCTTTTAGATGAGGATTTAGTCTTCTCTGAGGCTGTCGAACAGGTCTCACATCTTTTTCTATGTAAATGTGGTGTGTACATAACTGGGGGTCAATTCCTTTCATATCAGGGTAGTCCCATGCAAATGCTTCTTTATATTTCCTTAACACATGGATGAGCTTCGTTTTTTGTTTGGATGTGAGGTTGGCATTAATGTTTAAGGTTTTTCCCGATTCAATTTCCACAATTTTACTATTTGCAACAAAGGTGACATGGATTGTATGATCATGTGTATCTTTCAAAGGATCTTCTTCTAATTCATTATCAAATGCTGCTTTTATCATATGACATTGTGTGCCAGATGTGAGTTCAGTTTGACTAATGAAATTATTAATTGCATCGTCTTCTGCTTGGTATTTGAAATCAAGTGCTTCTTGTATAGTTAATGGAGATCTAATGTTATCAGTAAGGTATGATACAAGGTGCCTATTAGTTTTGACTATTGTGACACTTGGCTGCGCTGGGGGATATAGAACTAAGTTATTGATATCTGTTCCTCTAGTTATGATCATATTTTCTTGCCGACAGCCAATATAGGCATCGACAGTGGCGAGCCAAGGTCTTCCTAAAATCAATGGATGTCCATCAAGTCGGGTTTTGGGATTTATTATCAGAAAATCAGTTGGATATTCCTAGGAGTCAACAGAGACCATGACATCATGTAGTATGCCCTCTGGCCTAACCACAGATCGGTCAGCCAATTCTAACAAGGTAGAGGTGGGTTCTACAGATGTAATGCCTAGCTTTTGGCAATAAGTGGTTGTTAAGATATTGATTGCAGCTCCAAGATCAACTAAGGCATTGGACAGGGTCTGACCATAAATTTGGATAGTTACTATTGGGTTTCCTGGGTCTTCGTATTTAATGGGTGTTTCTTTTCTTGATAATATGTCAGAAAGAGTGCCGACTACTTGGACTCTAGAATTATTTGTTATATTCCTCCTCGGTTTTTTTATGCACAATTCTTTGATAGTTTTTGCGTATATCGGGATGTCTTGAATGGCTTGGAGGAATGGAATTTTTATGTACAAATTTTGTAATTCTCCCAGAATGTCAAAATTAGGATGCTGTATAGGTCGAGGTATGACTAATTGTTCTGGGAACGGGGCAGAGGATGTGGTTGCTTGATTATGAGTTTGTTGTTTATTCACATCCTCTTCTTGTGACAGATGTTCTCTGGGTAACTGATCTTCAACCTGAACTGTCTTATCTCCCTCGGTTTCAATAATACGCCTAGATCTTAACTGAAGATCATTACACTCCCTTAGATCGGCTCCTACTTCTGGTATTTCTATGATTTGGAGAGATTGGACTGGTCTGTTATTTGGACTGAGGTTGGGTTGGGCTGGGAGTTGCGGTCTCATATTAGACTGGGGATTTTGTTGTAAGGCTGGCAGTGTAGGTTGAGAGAGATGAATGGTTCCTACTGGCTGATGCATTGGTCTCTGCCAGTTTGTCTGCCAAGCTGAGCTTTGTGAAGTAGGGGGAGTCCATTGTGGTGGGTATGGAATTTTTTTCCAATATGTTGGGGTATAAGGAAGGTTCGGCCAACCAGATTGGCTTGCCTGATTCAGCCACGAGTTTGAGGAAGGAAACGACTGTGGTGACCAGTTTGGGAATGGGGGTTGGAATTGACTTTGCCACATATTATACAGTTGAGCATTATACTGCGGAGACTGAAAAGAAGAAGTTGGGTATGGAAACATACCAAATTGTCGCAGCTGCCACTGACAGCGCTGGTTGAGAAAATACACCGATTCTGGCTCTTCTTCTGCTTCCTTATATACTACTTTCAATCCAGGAAGTGAGGGACAACTTTCCGTAAGGTGATCTTTTGTACAGATGGAGCATGTTTGGACTGCATCCAGTGGACACTCCTTATGGCTATGCTTCTTCCGGCATCTGGGACAGAAGATTTCCAAATTCTGTTCTGCCTCCATTTGCTTCTGCTTGGCCTGCAAAATATCAAGTTGTGTAGTTAGTGTCCCTAGTATATCGGTTTTAAAAATTTCCAATAAATTTCCAATTTCTACACGCGTTACTCCTTCTGACGAGATTTTATTATCTCTTAAAAACCGATCATGTTCTGCCGGTTTTACTCTTGTGCTTCCTCTCGAACTCTTGATACATAAATCAATAATGTCAGCAAAAATTTCTTGATAAATATCTCCTTTTCCCATGATGTTTAATATTTTGATCCATTGTTCCTTCATGCCCCTTATTAATGTTGTTTTCAACACATTATCAGGTAAAGGCAGTGATGCATAGGGATATCTTTGTAGATTATACTGGAAACGTTCCACATACTCCTCTAATGTTTCGTTTGGTCTAGATATCATCTGGAATATTTCGTCCTTCAATTCTCTAGACCTGCAATAGTCTTGATATTTTTTTAGAAAAGAATCTTTCATTTGTTCCCAGTTATTTATAACCTCGCCACCTAATCCCATAAACCATCTTAAAGCAACCCCTTTTAGCGTAGAAGGAAACAGTTTCAGTTTTTGGGTGTCGGTGGTGTAATCATATCCCCTGCACAGTACATCAAATTCAAATAAAAATGCATTCGGGTCCTCTGATGTAAGACCGTGGAATGTAGGGATATGTTGAAGAGGGATTGCTTTCATAGGCGCATTTCCTGCAGAATCCACTATGGGGTATTGAAATGTAGAGGTTTGGGTGTTTGGCTGGTTTTGAGCCATTGGATCGAATATATGCCAATAACCTTCTGGGATATCTAGGAGGGTATTCCTAGGTTGAGAGGGAATGGATTTAACAGGAATAATTTTAATAGCACTTCCTCTATCTAGGACTATTGTCTGAGGAGATTGAGTTTCTTCAACGATGATTTTTGCAGCACTTCCTTTGTCTGGGCTGTTCAATGGCTAAGTTGTCCCAAGAGGAGATCTCGGTTCCTCGGTTTCCCCTGTCTCTCCTCCTCCTTCACAAAGATTATTGAAATTTCCTTCTTGCAATAGTTCTGGAGTAGAATTTTCAATTTCTTGAAAGTCCTGCTCTTCAGTTTGGCTATGCACCTCAGCAAAGGCTACAAATGGTGAACCTGTGGCCTGAAGGGAACTAAAGGGATGTTTAGAAATAACTTTCCTGGGTCCTACTGAGGGCTGAGATTCGGCTTTCTTGTAGATTTCGTCTATGAAGGTTGATCGGCCAAGGGTCACCGGCCCCTTAGCTTTTTCTGGCTTGGGTAAAGGTTTGGAATTTTTTTCTGGCTTTTTCTACTTAGTCATGCACTCAAATTAACTACTAAATCCTACTTAAACAAACAACAACAAATTTGCAGGAAAGCGGGCAGAGGAGCAGGGCTTTTACATGCTCCACACGTAGGTTCTTACCTTCCGTTTTCAAAACCCAATTCTTCCCTAGCAGGTTCGTACACTAATCTGAGAAAAAGGACAAATGGCTACACTCTTTCCCCGACAACGACGCCAAAATGTGGAGCTATAAAAAGGGTCTCTTTCACCTCTAGTTACCTCATATTAATATGTCAATCCGGGAACGTTTTGCTATTTCAAAGAGTGCCTCAGTCTGAGGCTATCATTTGCCAGAGTAATGCTTGTTTACAACTTAACTACTTCAAAAGGTTAAATCACACGTTCAGAACATTGTGCAATTTATCAGTCAAGGGTTCGGTAGCAATAACCCATCCCTTTGGAAACTGAAGGAAAAAGGAAATCAGAGAACAAATCAGGGGTCTGGGAGCCGGACAGTAGATGCCAATGCTCACTACAGCCCGAGATCATTCTTCACACCAATAACAAGAAATGGAATGACAAATAAGAAATGGAACGGCAAAGGAATCGAACAGCAATGAAATGGAACAGTGAACCTGAAATGGAATAGCAAACCTAAAATGGAACAACAAGTCTGAAATGGAACAACAATTAAGAAATAGAACAACAACTAAGTCTAATAAGCCGTAACATCTTCGTCTATCAAATCAATTGCATTAATCATAATCTACAGGAACCAACCGTCAATCCTTCACTCTTAAAGATGTACACACAAATGGAACACCATTGATTACTAATACATTATGGAACAGCACTGAAAACCTTATATACACATAACATACTCAAATAGTAATCTGATTCAGTTATCACCTCGGTTAGAAAGAAAACGATTGCATTTCAAGATAGAACAACAGTATTCAAGAATCCAACAATCACAATGAACAAAACTTCCAAGATGAATTCTGTAATGTTAAGGAACAAGCGCACAACACAAAAGCTCTATAATGGAACAACAACAGTATTCTGTAAAAACTAATCGTATTATATCAACACCTAAAATAACAGTAACATGATGCAACATCAATACAATAATTTTGTCTTCAGAAACTTTAATGGATTAAACACAACAGAGCATGTGATGTAAACTTTATAAAACACATCAGATTACCAGATCATGTCGATAAGCAAACCACGCAAAAACCACGCGTAATGGTACAAGAGCAAGTGTCCTCCAGGTCTGGGCCCTTAGCCTCCAGGGGTAAACCGCTTGAAGTTATTCCGGACTCAAAGATGAAATAGTAACCAAGTTTGTATTAATGCATCAAGTAAAATTACAGTAGAGCAGTTCTCAACAAGACACGATGATCAAAGTTTTGATCTTTAAAAGAAATTACATAAAGGCATAATAACATCCCCCCTTAGCTAACAGTGCTGCCCCTTATATAAGGGTGACGACGGAGATATCTAAATGCAGAAATAGATAAAACAATGATCCCTCGGGATCAAGGATCCTGAGGGATTCGCAGAACCGTTAGCCCTCAGTCATTTCTTCTCTTTTCTGCGCCGAGCTAATATCTCCGCTTCCTTTCCCGAGCTGATCCGTTTTGATCTCGTTTGCATGCGGTCTCCCGTGGAAGGGACAACAGTTAACCTGTCTTTGTCTTTTCGTTTAGAACGACAACTTCTCGTTTTTTCTCCTTCCTGCATAAGGAAATGACAATTGTCAGCGTTCTCGTCTTGCATATTAATCTCACATATTTTATTACAATTCTTTATCATTTTCTAAGTTCATGGTGCAAAAAGGCTTGTAAGTTCTAATGAAAAGATACTGAAATAACCATCAAAACATACCTTCTTTAGTACTCTACACATATCTATAAGCATGTTGTTACGAATGTAGTTTTTGAAGTGCGTGCTTTCACAGTCCAGCTTGATCCGTCCTCCTCTTTTTTCCTCCAATCTTGTAATCATGTTGAAGTCCCCTCCTGTGATCCAAAGTGGGTGGGATCTTTCTGAGTTGATATGAGTTAGGGTGTTCAGTGTGTCTACTTTGTTTGTTGCCTCCAGGGGGAAGTAGACATTAGTTAAGTGTCCATGAACATTTGTCCCTGTTAAATGAAACTTGGCCTGAATAAAGTGCTTACTAGCATGTATGTTGGTAAGTGTTATAGCTCTATCATCCAAAACAATGGCTAGCCCTCCTGAGGCTCCCATGGCTTCCACCACCACTTCTTTGATTCCTGGCCACGCTTTGGCAAGGATCTGATCCAACGTTGTGGAATTACACTTGGTCTCTTGCGAGAAGAGAATTTGAGGCTTTTCGTGTTGTAGAATTTTCTTTATTAATCATCCCTTCCCCGGGCTGTTGAGCCCTCTGATGTTCCATGAGATGAGCTTCATGATTCACGATTGGGAAGGGGATTATGGTATTTTGTGAGCTTGGAGTATTCTCTGAAGATCGGTTTTCCATCCTCGTTTCTTGTTGTCTTTGAAGATATTTATTCCATCCCACTGACTACCAGTTTTGACGCCTAATGATCTTTGCTTTTGTGCTCTTGAGAGAATTACTTCTAAGTTCTCTAGCTGTCGCTCAGGAATTTTGTCATATTCCTTTTTCTTACAAGCATGTTCAAGTCCCAGTATTTCTAGATCTCCCATGTTGAAGCTCTCCGGTTCCTCTTCCATGTGTTGTACTGTTTCCTGCTCTACCTCTATATCATCTACAATCGTGAGCTGCATCTGAGTGCTATCTACCTCCATAACTTGAGAAATCCTTTTCTGCATGTTATTGGGAGAGGGCGTTTTGGTGTCCGCGAGTTGCTTAGAAGTGAGGGCTTTCTTTGAGCTTGATGGAGCAGAATGGGCGAAATTCTTAGGATTGGCTTCAGGTTGTTTCTGATTATCTAAAATATGAACCTTTGGCTGGAGTAGGATTTCAAAGCCGTTGCTTGTTGAAGGCAAGGAGGTGTTGGTGACAGGTTTTTTGACTGAGGTAGAGGGCTTTTTATGGGTCTTTTTGCAATTGGGAACTTTTGTGAACCCATCCGAGTCGGATTTGTCCATTGAAGGGGTGGTCGTGGATTTCATATTGGATGGGCAGTCTCGAAATAAATGGCCCAAGGCATGGCATTTTCGACAGCGGAATGGTACATGCTTGTAATCTATTGTTTGTAACCATTCATAATCATCATGGTAGAGGCTTACCACATCCGGGACAGCTTTGCTGAGGTGCATGTATACACAGATTTGCGCATAGGAGGTGTATCGCTTCAGCGTTGTCTCCTCTGCCACTTTGATGAATTCGCTTAAACCATTCCCAATTTCTTGCAAAGAGTCTTCATCCTAATACTCTAGAGGGAGAGAATAAAGGCGCAACCACACCGAGGCCCAGCTCAGATCTTCTTTGTTCGGGTTAAAGCGCTTGATCCACCCTCTTAGGTATAGCCCTGCTGTGTTGAAGAAATATGGTCCTCCATCCAATACCCTGTTTTGGTCCTCCAAACAATTGAAAATGATAGTAAAGAAGCCCTTAGGCCCTAACTGCAGTGTTATGTGCCCTTTTGGCTTCCATTTGGCTACGATCTAGCCATGAAAAGATTTCTCCATTGGCCAAAGGCCTATGAACTTTCCTATCAAAGCATGATCCCTCATAAACTGGATCTGAGTGTTGATGTGCTAACTTAGGAGCTCGATTTGTTAGAATATTAAATATTACGGAGCAATGGAACACATAAAATATTGCAGAAATATAAACACAGAAAATGCACAAAACAAGAGAGACACAGATATACGTGGTTCACCCAGTTTGGGCTACGTCCACCCCGAACAGCCAGTTCTTCCTTTCTATTATCCAGCAAAATGAAGAGACACAACCTACAGCAAATCCGCTGTAATATCCTCTGTCTTCTCTCACAGTCTCACCTCTCTGTTTCTCGCTCACACAGAATACACATCTATCTCACAGCGTCAAATACAATGCCCTCATACAAAGAGAGGGGTTGCCTTCTAGGGCAAAAAAAAACCCTAAACTAAACATAAGTTCTACCGTAAGATCATCCGCCTAATGAACGGCCCAGATTGACTAGAAATTAC
>APFE030035578.1:0-13084 GCA_000404065.3 Pinus taeda | reverse complement strand
TGGAGGATGTTTTAGTTTGGAATCCTCTATGATATACTAATGAGTAGAAAACAAGAATCAATTGCTTTGATTAGTGCTGAGGTTGAATACTTTTCATCTCATGAAGCAAGTAGAGAAGCCATTTGGTTGAGGAAGTTGTTGTTCGACTTTGTTGAAGGACTGATGGACCCTACAATGATACATTGTGATAAAACCAATTGTATAAGGTTTTCTGAAGACCCAGTGTCCTGTGGAAAGACAACACATAATAAAAGTATCATTACATATGGAAGCTGAAGCAAGATGGAGTGTTGCAGCTACAATATATCTCGATTGATGAGCAGGTAATTGGCATTTTGAAAAAATCTATTCCTAACAAGACGCTTGTGTATTTGAGACTACATGGATTGCGAAGGTACTTATCCTGGTCTTTGTCAAGGATATTTTGAATTCCCTTTACTTCTTTATAGTGGGATAAAATTTTGGCTACCTTTGAAATAGAAACATAACTGTATTCACTTCCAACAGGTTTATGCATATGGGTGATGATTCCAAATTGATTATTCATAGGTTGATCCTTTTCATCACTCTATTTCTTCTTAAACTCATTTAAACCTACAAGAGTAACACAAGATGATCTATGAGTTTGTGGATGTGTTTCTTTGTGTTCGGCCACACTAATTTGAGAAATTGTAGTGTCAACTTATGTTGGAACTTCAGAATCAAGAAAATTGTCTACAGATTGGTCAACTTTACTAGGCTCGTCAATAAATAAAGCAATCACCATTGAATTATGTTCATTAAGTGTAATATTCTTGGGAAATTTTGCACTAAGGTTTCATAGGGAACTAGGGTTTCAACAAAGTTTCTTCTTTTGATAATACAATTATTGTATCGTTTAATGAAAAATACTAGCTTTCTCAATGATGCTTTAACTCAACAAAAAAATATCGTCACTTAATAAATTTAATCCTTCACACAACAATGCAATAAACAAACAATACAATGTCACTATTAAACATATCCACACAACTATATAATCCATGCCATAACATTATTATAGATCCACACAATAGTGATCCACGTCCAATAGTGATAAACTAAACTAATGCAATAACACCCTAACCAAGAATCTGACCAATGCATGAATTGGAAATCCTATGTGACTTCTGTTTGGAAAAATTGTCTAAGGTCTGCGCTTGATCTATGTACAACCAAATTTAAGGTTCATTGAAAGTATGCCCTTTGTGCTTCTGCAAAGTCCCTATTGCTCTATTATAGTTCCACACCCTCCTTCAGTACTTTAAGTTTCTTCAGAAAACCCTAGATGCCTCAAATTTGCACTCCAATATTCTTGGCCTGCCCTTCATGGTTCCATAGGATATCTATTTCTCTGTTACAGGTCTGCACCCTCCTTTAGGAATTGGAATTGATGGATCTTTACTTCAAATGACCTACAAAGATAAAACCAATGAAGATCAATCTATTAGAGGAACTAAGAATTTGATTGTAGACAGGTTTTTCTCAACCTTAGAAAATACAAGTTCCAATCATGTGGTCTTGGATCTTGTCTGAGATGAAACTTCGATGCTCATGACTGCTTCAAGACGACCTTCGACCTACTATGGAACAACAAGAACACGAGCCTCAGGTAGAGCAGGATATTTCACTACCTAGAATTATAATCTTCCCTTAGTAATTCGACAATCTAATAAGTGCCAGCCTCAGGAATTGTGGCATGCTTCACAAAGAATTGGCTACCAACCACACGATCTGCTCAGACTTTAGTTTAAAAAAAACTTTTCTAGCCTTAAGGTGTCTCGAACCTTGCCACAGATTTTTCTCATAGAAATAATTCGTTGTTCCTTGATACGAATAACAACCATGTGCCAGAACAAATTAGACATATAAAGGATGCAAAGAAATTTACCAATTAGGGAGGAATCTTTCACCACCAAAATTGATAGGTGAGAAGGGGTCTTAAAACCCTTAGAGCTCAACTCCATAAAACAAATGATCTGATCCACAATTCATGATGGTGATTTGATCTCAAACCCTCTCCAGTTATAGATTTCTCCATGGGCTTCAAGATGTGAGGGTTTGTGGGTGTAAACCCTAGTTTTGGGTTCCTTTTCCCCAACTGACCCACCCAAATTGGGAAAAAATGGGTTTTTACCCCTTTATCAAGGCTATAACCTACGAGGTCAGATAGTCTATTTCATCCCTTATTAACCTTTAATTTGAAGAGGACATTACAGTCCCCCTTTCTTGAAATTTCTTATCCTCAAGAAATTGCAGATTTGGGTGTTGTAAAATTCGTTCTTCTTCCCCACGTGGCTTCCTCCTCTAGTAGATCCTTCCACCTAATAAGATATTCTAGAATTACTCACCCTCTTTACTTATTTTCTTGTATGTCCATTATTGTCTATGAAATCAATTTTGGTCCCCCCTCTTTGTCTAATGGTGGTAATTTGATAGACGTTTTGGCTTGTTGTCCCATAGCCTTTTTGAGACATGACACATTTGATCCATGTTTTTTGTCAACCTGTCACATAATTACATAAGTACCTTTCAATTTGTTCATGATTTTTTTCTGACCATTTGTTTGTGGGTGATAAATAGTGCTAGGGGTTAAGTATATTCCCACTAGCCTAATGAGCTCTTGCAAGAATTCTCCCATAAAACTATTGTCCCAATCGCTGACTATATTTTTATGTAGTCCATGGAGTTTGAAGACTTCTTTGAGGAAAACTTCTACTACTTGTTTCGCTGAATAATCATATGAGATTGCAAAAAAGTGTGCAATTTTCGCCAGGTTGTCCACCACAATATAGATACATTGTTTGCCTTGCGCTTTGGGTAGTCCTGTGATGAAGTCTATTGAGATGCTCTCCCATTTTATTTTTATTTTTTTTTGTCTTTTTCTTTTGGAATTGGTATAGGTTAGAGAAGACATGAAAATTTGTGTGCTTGACCTTATTTTGTTGGCATGTCATCAATTCCTTGACGTATCAAATCACATCTTCCTTTAGACGTTTCCATGAAAATTGTTCCCTAATATGTCAAAATGTTTTTGAAGAACCCTTGATGTCTAATGATGTACTGCCACATGTAACCTTCTAAATATTCTCCTTTAGTGTGGATTCATGAGCCAAGTATATCTTGTATATATAGTAAATGATATCATCGATTATTTTGTACATGTCATCTTGAATGAGTTTGTCGATCAGCGCACATGCGAATTGGTTTTTGTCGTATTTTTCTAAGAGATGAGCCTTCCAGTATTTTATAAGTTCCATGAGGGAACATGTTGCTGGTTTCCTGGAAGGTGCATTGGCCACAATATTCTTCTTTCCCTCTACATACTCAATATCAAAATCATAAGTTTGGACCTTACTTACCGACTTTTGTTGCAATTCATTTAGGTCCTTTTGTTCCAAGAAATGACACAGGATGTTGTGGTTTGTCTTGATTATGAATCTGTTTCCCATCAAATATTATTTGAAATTTTCCAAAGTGTGCAAGGTAGCTAGCATCTCCTCATCATATATGGAGTAAAGTCTCTCCATTTCCTGGAGCTTCCGATTTTTGAATGCAGTGTGGTGGCCCTTTTGCATTAAGACAACCCCTATTCTAATACAAAGGGTTTACTAAAGTTGGGGCATGGGTCAAGACTGAACATGAGCTCATTGCTTCCTTGAGATTGTTGAACATCTTGTTTGATTTTTATGTTTACCTAAATGCTCCTTTCTTTGTCATATCTGTTATTGGTGGGCTTAATTGAGAGAATCCTTTGACAAATTGTTAATAATAACTTCAAATCTTGAAAAATCCTCGTATCTTAGTCAGATTCTTTGGTGTGAGCCAATTCAATATTTCTTGAATCTTCTCTCGATGAACCTGTACGCCTTTTGCACTAATTACATGTCTTAGATAAATAATTTCCATCATTCCAAACTCACATTTTCATGTCTTGGCATAAAGTGATTGTCCTTGCATTGTGATCAAAATTTCATCCATATGCCCCAAGTGATCATCCCATGTCATGTTGTATGTGAGGAGGTCATAAAAAAACACTAGTAAGAATTTCCTCAACTGCTTGTTGAAAATGTTGTTCACACATGATTGGAAAGTGGTGAGGGTTTTGGTTTGCTCAAAAGGCATGACCAAAAATTCAAAGTGTCCATAATGGCATTGAAACGTTGTTTTTGGCACATCTTTTTATCGAAATCGGATTTGACAATGTTGGACATTTGATAAACCAACACTCCCTTTGTGTTTCGTGACATGGAATAACCATCTCTCATGGATCCTTATCTCTGGCGATGTGATCGTTGACTAACACCTGTGGGTTTTGGTCTAACGAGAATCGTGATTCCCAATAATTGGTATCAGAGCGTGTTGAGAAATCTAGGGCATTGATGATTAGGATATTTCTCTTCTTGATAATTTCTTGTGATATGTTTTTACTTCTTGTATTATGATATTCTCTTTGTTATATTTTCGATGTGATATGTTTTTACTTCTTGTATTATGATACTCTTTGTTATATTATCGATGTGTTCATTTCATCAAGACAATTACCAAATAAACAATAGAAGACAAGAGACACAGTTTGTGGGCTTCTCATCCAGGGTCAAAATCTCTCACTCTTTGAGAGGAAAACCCAATCGGGAAATTATTCTTAGAGATTTTAAATTGACGAATACCAAGACCATGACAAAGACCCTTGACTCTAGTGTCCTCCCAAGACCCTTGTCACTAGCCTTGATGCTCTGCCTCTTCCTTTTCTCAACTTCTTCTAGATCTTAGACTGCTCTTCTCGATTTCTTCTAGAGAATATTAGTCTCTACTCTCTCTTCTTGGATCCTTCTAGAGAATCTCGGTCTCTACTCTCTTTTCTCGACTCCTTCTAGAGAATCCCAGTCTCTATTCTTCCACATTGCTCTTTTCGACTTCCCTAGAGAATCTCAGTCTCTTAGGTTAACCTTAGTTCTGAAACCCTAGGATAATCTATGCTCCTTGATTAGTCTCTTCAAGAGAGAGACCTATAACATTTGTCCTCGGCTTCCTTCTCCGAGTTCCTATACCCAAACAAGGTCACCTCAATGCAGCAACAAATTCTTTGATCTTCTTTCTATGTCTTCGGTCCTTCATCTTTCAAACGTGGGAGAGTATATAAATCAGAAACCCAGAAGAATCTCTCCTTTTTCTATCCTTTCTTTGTTATTCACTTTTCTCTTCTAATCCTTTCTTTGCACTTATGTTTGGAGGCTCTTCTTCACTGAATTGCTTTCTTCTAAGTGAAGCCAAGATTGGCTATATATACACACTGCCTCATGTCCTTTAGGCTGACATGATCATAAGGAGGAGATCCGACATCATCTTCTAGTTTCTTCATTCATTGTAAGCCGATTTGGAGAGGGCTAGTGACAAGTTTTTGGAGGATTACTTTACATGGACATGTGTGGCTATTTACAATGTGTAACATGCTTATTTATATGACAATGGCCCTTTTATTCTTTTATGACTAGATGAAAATTTCCTAAAGGATCTTAATGGGAGGCTTGAATCAAAAATAAAATCTCTTGCTTGTGAAACCCATGATGCAAGCATTACAATATTTTATTTTTCTTCTTTACATCTCTTTACATAAAATCACAATTACATATCATTATGTAGACCGAACCTAGTTACACTTTTAAACACTCCCTCTTAACTAGGGAGGTATTTATAATGGTACTTGGTCATTCTTAATCTGAAGAATTTCTCATAAGAAGAATCAGATTGGTAACCCATTTATTTAACATTATATCAACTAGAATTGTTACATAGCAAGGCCTTGACTAAAAACTCTATCTCTACACCATATTTGAGCTCAATGCTGGCGAGACCAATGATTTGTCGACACTCTCATCATTGTATCGCTCGAAATATACCCTACTCGGGTACTCATGATATGTCCCATGAGGATTATTCTTATCTTGGACTCCCCAACCCTCAAAGAATATCGGTCCTTCATGACTACTCTTCTATTGGATGCCCTATCTCATCCTTAGAGTATCAAATGCCAAATGATTACCCAATCCTCTCATTCTGTCTTCCCAGGTGAATACCATAATGATGTGTCTATCTCTCCCTCTCAATTAGGGAGGACATATCTATTCCATTAAAGGAATTTACTCATTCCTACACAAGGTGTAGAAGTTCTGCAAATTCTCTACAAATATACCTCCGAGATCTATGTAGAAAATCTGACTGTAGATTAACTTGATAATGCAATATACCAAAGAAAAATACTATAATCTAGTTTTACTATCAAAGTTGCGGAAGCTTAAAGATCGAGCTGAATCAGAGCTAAACACATATAACCAGAAGAAGAAGAATCAATGCACATGAAACACAGAAAATACTCAGGGGAAAGCCTCAACTAAAAACCCCACTATCTGTATTATCATACAAGGTGGAAATACCTCAGAATTATACAAAGCCTTAGCTCTCATAGCTAGCCAACTCTCAGTACAATCCTCTTGGATGCTCACAGGCAATCAAAGCTTCTCACAAACCTTCCTCTCTGCCCTCGAAGCTCCTATTTCCTTGCGCAGTTACCTCTGGGATGATCTCCTTCACACACTGCTCTAACACATTGTCAGAATTGCGCAATCCTCAAGGAACCTTACCTTGACTGCATGCATGAGTTTCCTTTATAGAATAAAACATACAACTAATAGTACACTGTCCTTGACATTAGCTCAACTGGGTCTTTCTTTGAATAGACATGCATTAGTTTCTAATGAGAGAATCTTCAGTTATCTGGAGTACATTGGTTGAGTTCATGCATGCATCCACTGACTAATAACTCACAATTAGTTCCTCAAACAGTTTGGAACTAATTTAACTGGACTTAACTTAGTAAACTGAGATAACTAATTACAACTCAAATATAACTCAATCTTATCTCCTTAATTAAGGGATAATCTCCTTAATTTAAGGGATAACTGTTGCATGATTGCAAAAAGACTTCTAACTTGAATTTCTCCAACTAATTAATTCATAATGAATTAATTAATTATTTCCAAGTAGCGGGTGAGACTAAATTCAAATTCCAATTCACAATTTTAATTCAAGGACAAATTAAAATTGGAATATTTTGGATTCTATTTTTATCATTTCTTGTTGCTATTTTCAACACTCCCTCTCAACAAGAAAGGAATTCAACTCGATCCCAATCTTGAACCTTTGGAATGGTTTGCATGCAACACTTCTCTCTAGTGTTGTTGCTCTAGCAACTCCAGAAACAAAAAAAACATCCAACCCGAATCAATATGATGCATCTGTCATCAAAGTCTCTGACTGCTATTGCCTCTGTCAACTGAAAAACTCTGCGCTTCTGCTAACTCAACCTTTCTACACTGTTTCCAATCCTTCTCTGTGCTCTTCTGTATCTGACTGCTCTAGCCTCTATCACTTTGATCTCTGACTGCAACAATCCCACTGATTCTCCCCGCTACTCTGTACTTTGGGCTCTCATAGCAAGGTACGATCCATGAGATAAAACCTCTCAATGGACTCTGCCCAATTTCAGCCTTCTTGGGACTATCACTTCACATCACCCGACCTCACACCTGGAGGTATGGCTACATGTGATCCCTCTGCTGACTCTAATTGTGGCTCCAGCACAATTGTCTGAGACTTCTTCTGGGACTACATGTTGAGAGGTAATTTACTCTCCCTTTCAACCACCAAGTCTCTAACATTTGCCTTACTCCTCAAGGCTTTGCATGCATCTTGAACCTCAAGAGCATACAGGTTCTTGACTCGTGAACTGATATATTTCACCTGTCTCGTGGTGATGTGTCTAAGGAAAACCTTTCCCTTACTAAAGACAACATCGTAGCCTTTGTCCTCCAACATCGCGACCGATACCAAGTTCTTCTTCAATCCAGGCACATACTTCACATCGGTCAGGGTGATAGGAGCTCCATTCTCCCTCTGAAAAGCAATCGTTCCCACTCCTAAAACACTAAACCTTTCGTCGTCACCCATCTCTATGCGCATCTTGAGGTATTTCTCCTCTAAGGCACTGAATAAACTTTTATCGCCGGTCATGTGGAATGAGGCTCCACTGTCAAGATACCAACCACAACCCATCATCGATGACACCATGCATGCGATGAGGTTAAATTCCATTTCGAACTGAGGGACTAATGCCTCACCTTCCAATCCTTTCGAGGATCCCTCCTTGGACTTCTTTGATGGGCAATTAGTCGCATAATGACCCATCTCATGACAATTAAAGCATCTCACTTTAGACTTGTCACCCTTCTTCCCTCCATGAGAATAATTCAATTCGGAATGGGATGCCTTCCCCTTCCCTTTCCTTGCCTTACTTGCTAAGGCCATATTTTCTTCATCATCATCCTTGGATGAAGAACCATCTCGTGTGCTCCTCCTGATCTCCTCTTGCATGAGATTCGACCACAGTCGTTCCCAATTCGACAGTTTCTCCCTTCCATTCATAGAGTCCTGGTAGCTATTCCAGCTCTTTGGAAGGCCAAAGAGAGCAAGGCTCGCCATATCATCATTGACAGTAGTTATTCCCACACTTCCAAGATCATCTCTACAGGTGGTGAGCTTGTTCAGATATGTGGAAATAGCATTGTCGTTCTCCATCTTGATTCTTCGAAGCTTATCCTTGAGTGCTAATTTCCTCTGGTCGCCACTGTTCTGGTAGAAGTCCTTCAATGTCTTCCACATTAAATATGGAGTATCCTGTCCATGGAGACTTGAGACAATATGGTCTCAAACTCCCTCAAGGATGATCTGTCTTGCCCTCGCCACACACTTATTCCACTTAGCCAACTCTGGTGCATTGGTTGAACCTGGCTTTGGGATTTCTTGATCAATGAAATCCTTCAAGCCATTATCTTCTAATACAGCCTCCATGCGATCTTTCCATGCTATGTAAATTCGAGTTGCCTTCCAAGGCATACTCAAGTCTTGAGCCATAGAACGCCATTGGCCAACCTTGAAGTATGATAATAATTCGATTTGAACCAACAAACCCGAACTTCAAACTTCGAATTCTCTTCTCCGTATACTGTTCACTGCTCCGATAAACTTTGCTTTGATAAACTTCACTCTGATACCATGTAGAAATTCTGCAAATTCTCTACAAATCTACCTCTGAGATCTATGTAGAAAATTTGACTGTAGATTAACTCGATAATGCAATACCAAAGCAGAATACTATAATCTACTTCTACTATCAAAGTTGCGGAAGCTTAAAGATCGAGCTGAATCAAAGTTGAACACATATAACCAGAAGAAGAAGAATCAATGCACATGAAACACATAAAATACTCAGAGGAAAACCTCATCTAAAAACCCCACTATCTATATTATCATACAAGGTGGAAATACAACAGAATTATACAAAGCCTTAGCTCTCACAGCTAGCCAGCTCTCAGTACAATCCTCCTGGATGCTCACAGGAAATCAAAGCTTCTCACAATCCTTCCTCTCTGCCCTCTAAGCTCCTATTTCCTTGCGCAGTTACCTCTGGGATGATCTCCTTCACCTAGTGTAAGACTGCTCTCACACACTGCTCTAACACACTGTCAGAACTACGCAATCCTCAAGGAAACTTACCTTGACTGCATGCATGAGTTTCCTTTATAGGAGAAAACATGCAACTGAATGTACATTGTCCTTGACATTTAGCTCAACTGGGTTTTTTTGTGAATATACATGCATGAGTTTTTGATGAGGGAATCTTTAGTTATCTGGAGTACACTGGTTGAGTGCATGCATGCATCAACTCACTGATAACTCACAATTAGTTCCTCAAACAGTTTGGAACTAATTTAACTGGACCTAACTCAGTAAACTGAGCTAACTAATTACAACTCAAATATAACTCAATCTTATCTCCTTAATTAAGGGATAATCTCCTTAATTTAAGGGATAACTATTGCATGACTGCATAAAGACTTCTAACTTGAATTTCTCCAACTAATTAATCCATAATGAATTAATTAATTATTTCCAAGCAGCTAGTGAGACTAAATTCGAATTTTAATTCACAATTTTAATTCAAGAACAAATTAAAATTGGAATATTCTGGATTCTATTTTTATCATTTCTTGTTGCTATTTTCAACACAAGGAATGTACCTAAGCTCCCTCTTGGCTTATAATTTTCCAACTTTCTTCCAAGTAAGAAACTTTCTAGGATCCCTCTCAAAATAGGGACCTTCAACAACTCCTCAGGTGGAGATGATGGGACAACCAATTGCTTGAAGAACTCCTTTATTCGATGTGATGAATTGCTTCTTTGTGGAGTCTTCATATTTTTTAGACTTCTTCATATGGCACTGACCATCCATCACTTTCATCCATCAGTCATGTCATCATTCCTTTCATTGAAAAGTGATCTATCTGCCTTCATCTGGCATTGCTTCATGTTATGCTAACTTCATCAAACTTTCTTTTCCAGAAGGTTCTTGCATCCTTATACATAGTCCTTCATGGAAGACATTCATATTTCTTTTCCTTCGGTAGCCTTGCATAGGCCCATCCATATACTAGTTTATAAATACTGAATACTTTAAAACACAATTACCTTGTGATGGTCTTTCATAATGACATCTTCTTCTCGGTATCAACATTTTGCATACATGTTGACGCATCTCCTTAAAGATATGTATTGTCAAGGGTCTCCATATTTTTCAAGACCTTCATTCGAGTCTTCATATTTTTCTGGGAGATATCATAGTCAATTTTTTCTTGGTTCTTCAGATGTTGACTTCCTTTACCATAGTTTCATAGCTTCATGATCTATTCCTTTCTTCACGCATTTCATTCCTAGGAGCTTCAGAGTTCCTTAGTTGTAATCAAAACAACTCATACTTCCATATGAGGTTGTTGATTTCATCTAACAAGTATATGACTCATGCATTCTCACATTATTTTGAGGGAGGAGATTCCTTATTTGATCATGCCTCTTAAGAGCAATGATCCATGTTGATTGTAACCATATGACATGAATTCCACACTATTAAATTTGAGCATACATACCTCATTTTTTCTTTGGGCCATTCATACTTCCTACAACAACTTATTTTAAATGAAGGAATTTCAATCCCTTGATTTGCTTCATTGTTATGTTATCATAACATAATTCTATGAATTCCACATGATCGGAATTCTTGAAGAAACATTTACTTTTCTTTTTGATCAGTGAATCTTTACATTGAAGATTCCATCAGAGAATATTTTGAGGATTTGCATATCCTTATCTTTTTGTATGATAACCTTCTCCTATATGAATCCTATAACTATCACTTGAGCTTTCAATGAGCTTTCCAAGAGCTATACCCTACATATTTGACTTCCATAGGTTTTGTTCTAGATATCCATCATATTACATATGTCACGAGCTCTTACTTGTAATGCTTATACCATGATGCCATTTTCTACTATAATGCATCCTATCTTATTTACAATGCTTCCTATCAACAACAGAAGAGTACCTATTTAGTGAATGATATTCTCTTAGTCATAGTAGATATCTTCCACTTCCGCCTTCTTAGGCTTCTTTGTCTTAGGATCTTCTACTTATTTTGTAATATGGGTTTCTTCCTTATTCCTCGTGTTATTGTTCCTTTTAGGACAATCTCTTCTATAGTGCCCATATTCTTGAAATCTATAGCACTGATCCTTAGCCATGTTATTCCTTTTATTTTGAGGGCCAAATTTACCAAACTTCCCTTTTCTTTTTGTCACCAATTGATCCCTTTCATCTGATCTTTTGTCACTTTCTTTATTCAACCTGTCTTCTTCTTTCTTGCATGGAGACCATAATCTGATGAATGGGATAGCTTCCTCTTCCTTAGTAGATATGAGGTTACCTTGTTCATTAGTAAATGCATTTATAATAATTAAGATTATTTCTTTATCAGGTGCCATCTCTCCTACATCTTGAAATTGAGTTTTTATTTGAGATGCTTTTGAAAGGCATGAATATATCCCTTCATCCTTTGATACCTTCAATTTATATAGATCAAATCTAAGTGATATGATATTTTCTATCATACTCTCAGAGAATAGTTATACCAGCTCATCATATATCTCTTTTGATGTCTCCATCTCGGCCACATAGGGAATGAGAGGATCTTTCATAGATTCCTTAAGAACCTTTTGAGCCTTTATATCCCTTTCCATGTATTCATATAATGCTTGTTCTTCAGATGGCTTGGAGATATTTACATGGATATGATTAATGACTTCATTTAATTTGAGGATTATGTCTATCCTTCTTTTCCATTCAAGGAAGTTTGATATCCCAACCAACTTATGGTTATCTTTGAAACATGAAGTCATTTTTACTAGATTATAATAAAAAGGTACTTACTTGTGAAGATAGAATCTTCAACTTGATGATGATGACGAACTTGATGCTTCAGATGATCCTTTTGATAAGGTTCTTACTTCGACGAGGGAATACTGCCTTCTTTATGATGACCTTCTTCTGAATGAGATCCTTGCTTCACTAAAGAGAATATTGCCTTTCGATCTAGTCTTCCATAGTTTTTGAAGAGCTTCCACTTCTTTGGTTATATATGAGTGATGATCTCAGAAGTGATTCTAGGGTTTTGGTTTGATGAATATATTGATCTCGTGCTTGGTGTTCTTTGACTTGCTTTGATCCTTCTTTGAAATTTGATTCTCGTGTGTATTTTTGCTTGAATATCGCTTCTTGACTTCTGTTATCACAAAATCAGTACTGATGGCTGCTAATCAGTTAGACTCTATGTAACTATTTCAGACCAGACTCTTGGCTAAGGATTAGCCTCCCTAACCTGAGAGGGCTCTCTCAAAATAAACTACTGATTTATCTTTAAACACTAAGAGGGCTAACTCTTTTAATGAGAACTTAAATAAACATGATGGTTGGAAATACAACATAACATTTCTTCCATTGGGCTCATGGAGTCAAACACCATTTCAGTAAACTATCAACTACTCATTCATGGAAGTCAAGGCATGTAATGTTTAAACACTCAAAACATTTCTCAAAGAACCTCAACTCATAAGTATACACA
>APFE030035575.1:1907-16038 GCA_000404065.3 Pinus taeda | reverse complement strand
CTCTCTTTGTTCCAGAGAGAGAACAAATCGGGGCCGATCCATTATGGGTTCGTTTTCCAGGGCTCCCTCTTCAGTACTGGTGTGAGGAGGTTTTCATTCACATAGGGAATGCTCTGGGGTCATATCTTGACCATGATCGAACTTTTGTAGAATCAAGGAACAGAACCCTTGCGTGCATTCTGGTATACTTGGACACCAGTGAGGGTTTGGAGGAGAAGATTACCTTGCATTGGGGGAAGTACTCTAGGGTACAGATTTTGGACTACGAAGGGGTTCCATTTCGTTGTCGCCGCTGTCACAAGGTGGGGCACATATTCAAGGACTACCCCCTCAACAAGAAACCTAAATATGCCCCTATAACATCCAATGCACCCTCAAGGACCGTATCTCCGGCCATCCTACGTTCACCTGCATTGGGACTTTCTGTCAACACTTCACAAAAGGCAGTAGGCGAGGCTCGCAGAACTCTCTCTCTGCCAGTCACCAGATCTCGAGCAGCTGTAGAAGCCGCCATTGCTTCGGGTACATCTCTCTCTCCTCCTTTATCTTGTATTTCTCTCTGCTCCTTCATGCATTCACCATCCATATCTGCAGCATATTGCACTTTGCCCACCTCACCTATCATTGCACCATCCGTTCCCTCTTTGCATACATTATCCTCGCCTTCCTCATCCCCATCTTCACCTCGGGGGTCAAAACCTCATCATTATAATCTTCGACCTCGTATTTTCACTCGCGGATCCCCATTGAATATTGCTGGTTTGGGTCTTGCCATTCCCGGTTCAGTCCCCTTGTCTTCTCGGGGGATAAAATCTGACTTATCTAAAGCTATCAAGCGTGCTGGAGCAGAAGTTGCCTCTGGGCACTAATCCACTCTTGACGGGGTTCTTAGAGCAGCGAACACCCCTGGTAGACTCCCTCCATGAAGTGTCTATCTTTTAACTATAGGGGCTTGGCTAGTGCCTCTAAGAAGCTAGCCCTACGTAGACTCTTTGAGATTGTACCTGTTGACATTATTCTCCTCCAAGAAACCCTTGGCCTGGCTGAGCTCATCTCTGATTCTTTAACCTCTTTATCTCCGGGGTGGATTTTTTCGGCCATGGATTCTACTGGGAGATCCGGTGGCCTTGCAATTGGCTTCAATCCTAAATCCATTAGGGTCCAAGCATCCTGGGGAGGTCAGGGGTTTATGGGATTAGATCTATTTTCGGCAGACCTAGGGACCAGCCTTAGGATTATTAACATCTATGGTCCTTGTCAACAAAGGGAGCATTTTTGGCAACATCTGCTGGGTCTCTCCATTTTCTCTGCTGACCATACCATTATTGGGGGTGACCTCAATTTCTCCCTGGGATATGGTGAATCTTTGGGATCCATGGCAAACCTGGACTCGATCACGGGCTATATGATTGATCTTCTGGAGAGACATAATCTGATTGATGTCCCTATGAATAAACCACTTCCCACTTGGAGAAACAGAAGAGTTGGTGAGGCTGCCCTTGCTCGCAGACTGGACAGATTCATCATGAAAGGGTCCCTTATTCAGCAGTTGCACTTTTATAAACAATGGGTTGGAGCTGGAGGCATTTCAGATCACTCCCCAATATACCTGGAGATCTTGGGACTCACCATAAGCCAAAAGCTCCATTCAAGTTCAATCATGTTTGGCTACATGACACTACTTATATTAGTATGGTTAAGGAATTTTGGGCTGCAAATCCGATTTGTAGATCAGATTCATTGGCAAAAGGTTTTTGCTTCAATTTATCCCAGCTCAAGCACCTCTCTATCAAATGGGCCAGAGAAAAACACTAGAGGGAGAATTCAGCTCTTTTGCACATAGAATTAGAACTTTGCTCCTTATTGGACGAGCAAGGATTGGGGTTTATCACTGCGGAAGATAAATCCCACCTGGTGGAGCTTGAAAACCAGAAGTCAAAGATACTAAAAGATAGAGAGGAATCTATTTGTCTTCGAAGCAGAGCCATATAATTAAAAGCAGGTGATGACAACACTCGTTTTTCCACAACTATGCTAAAGGCAGAAAGGTCACAAACACCATATGGAATATTCCATTACCAGAAGGAGGAGTGGCTGATACTTTTGATAAGCTCTCCCACCTAGGATCTTCTCATTTCAGGAACCTCTACAAACAGCCTCCTAGTTCGACTATTGCTGATATTCTCAATATTGTTGGACACTTCCCCATGTTTGTAAATGAGGAAGAGGCAACGACTTTATCTGACCCTGTGACACCTGGGGAGCTTGAGGGCACTTTAAAATGGTTCAAAAAGGAAAAAATCCCGGGACCGGACGGTTGGACCATTGAATTCTACCTTGCTTTCTATGAGCTTCTCAGCCATGATTTGCTAAGGGTAGTGGAGGAATGCCGAGTATTTGGGTCATTATATAATGCCATCAACTTGACTTTTATTGCCCTTATACCTAAATCAGACTCCCCATCCTCCTTCGATGATTATCGACCCATTTCTCTGTGTAATTGTCTCTATAAGATCATCTCCAAGATCATTGCAAATCGTCTTCGCCCTATCCTGTCCCATCACATTGACCCTCAAAAATTTGCTTTCCTAGAACATCGTCAGATCCATGAAGCTATTGGTTCGGCCTTGGAAGCCATACATACCATCTAGACCAGTCACCTTAAGGCCATCACCCTAAAGATTGATTTGGCTAAGGCTTTTGATCGGGTTAGTTGGCTTTACATTAAGATGCTCCTTATCCATCTAGGCTTCCCCCTCATTTTTATCAATTGGATCATGGCCTGTATCACCACTCCTACTTTCAGTGTACTGATCAATGGGCCTGCATCTCAATTTTTTCACTCTGAAAGAGGACCCAGACGGGGATGCCCCCTGTCTCCTCTTATTTTTTTTATTGTCATGGATGGTCTTAGTCATTTGATTGCTTCAGCCAAGAGAGATGGGGATCTTTGTGGTCTCAAAATATCAGATGACTGTTTTCTCACCCATATTCTGTTTATGGATGATGTCATTATTTTTCTTGATGGCAGTATCAAGGATTCCCTCTCTTTTTCAAATATCCTTTCCCTTTTGTCATCTTCCACTGGGATGCTAGCAAACAACTCAAAATCGACCATCACCTTCACTCATACTTCCATCCCCGAGTCTCAATATGCTCTCCGATTGTTTCCATACTGCATCAATCCCCTAGATCGGGGTCTTAAATACCTAGGCTTCTGGATCAAGCCTGTCAGCCAAAAGATAGCTGACTGGACTTGGCTTGTCTCAAAACTAGAAAAACGACTTAACTTATGGAGTCACCGATATTTATCCAAAGCCGACAGACTAGTATTGGAAAATCTATACTAGAGGCCACACCGGTCTATTAGATGGCTCTTGCTTGGATTCCGAGCAGCACCTTGGCTAGGTTACACCAAATCTGTAATAGATATCTATGGAATGGCAACCAGGACAAACGAATTTTTGCATGGGTGGGATGGAATAAGATAGCGCTGCCCAAAAAATGGGGAGGCTGGGGACTTAAAGACCTGCCTCTATTTGCACAGGCTCTTGCTGCTAAAATGGGGTGGACTTTACTTATAGGTTAAAATCTTTGGACTAGCATCACATATTACAAATACATTTGGCCTCTGAATATAATGGAATGGGTCCAGCTTCCAAATTGGTCCAAAACTGGCATTTCATCTGTCTGGAAAGCACTTCTAAACTCATTGCCTCTCATTAGGGAGAACCTGGTTTGGAAAATAAATGATGGATCCTTGGGTCGTATTGGATTAGACCCATGGAATGGGAGTGGTGGCAGACACCTGTTATCCAGGAATCTCATACAACATCTACACTCTCGGGAGATCAAGGTGCTAGCTAACATAGCGGATCCTCTTAATACCACCATTTTTGCACAACGATGGAAATCCGCACATCAGATTAATCTACCACAATGCTGGCACCAAGAATGGAATGATTATATAAATGCTCTATCTAACTCGCACATTAGGATCAAAGAGGGACCGGATGAACTAATATGGCATCAATCTGATAATGGTATTTATACTCCAAAGGTGGGCTATTTAACGCTGATATCGCATAAGGTACTGGATTTGATCACATTTTGGTGGCAGGTAATATAGAAACTTACTGCACCTCCACGGATCAAGCTCTTTTTTTGGTGCATATCAAAAGGTAAAGTCCCCACATGTGAAAACCTCATGCATCGAGCTATATACGGGCCTACCTGGTGCACACTTTGTAAAAATGCAACAGAATCGATTTCACACCTTTTCCTGAACTGTACAACCTTGATGAAGTTGTGGCAAAACATCTCCACAGCCATACGCTTCACGGGCTCACGGGAAGGCGATGACATAAACAAAGTTTGGGAAATTTGGTATCACTGGCATAAGGGATCTAAACTACAGAGCCTCCCTTTAATCATCAGTTGGTATCTCTGGTTGGCACGGAACCAGAACTTTTTTGATAACAAACCTGTGAACTGGCCGCATCTTTCAGCACTTATTATATCGGCCTATAACGAGATTCCTGAGCCTCCCCAACCTCGCACCCGAAGGCCTCATGACCCTTCGCATATAGATAAAAATACCCCTTGGGCATATTTTGATGGTGCAGCCCAACAATAGGGATGCGGGGGTGGCTTCATCTTATACATCAACGATCAACATTTCTATAAAGTTTGGATGGGTTTGGAGATTGGCTCAAACAATTTCGCTGAACTCATCACACTTCATCATCTCATGCATTTCTCATTGGGTCATAACTGCATGAAAATTCATATATTTGGAGATTCAAAGATTGTTATAGATTGGTTTAGTAGTACTATTTGCCACACACATACACTCAGTAATATATTGGATGAAATAAATTTATTGAAGGCTCATTTTATTGACATCACTTGCAATCATATCTACAGGGAACACAACAGCAGTGCCGACGAACTATCCAACGCGGCCACGTCACTTCCCCAAGGAGAGTGGTTAATACAGGAGCAGTGTGGGTCAAATGCATTCCAATACTACCATCGACCCTACATAGGCCCACATTACCATAGGACGGATAGCCCTTGAACTGAATATCTGATATATTTTGAAATTTTTGAACAGTTATATGTATATAGTGGACATAAAATAATTTTAGTGGGCCTTGCATGGCATATATGTATATAAAATAGAAGGACAAAAAATGAACATCTTGCGTGATGTTATCTGATATTTATGCTGATATTTTTGATCATATACTGAGCCCTCAGAAGGCTGATAGACACAATAGCATATGCATCATGCATCTACATATGTAATTTTACAAGATAATGAAAGATTACGATTTTCCAGTGGAATAAAAAAAAAAATAATATATATATATATATATATAAAATATATATATAATATATATAATATAATATCTGTATCTGTGTGTGTGTGTGTGTTAGCGATGCGATTAAATCGCAATCGCAAATTGCAGTGGGCAGATATATAACATAGCACCTCAACTTTGGCCGATTGCAATTCACGATAGCGGACCCAAAATATATATATTATGTTGTAAACACCCGGCGGGTCCACTGCATTGTAAAGTCCTTCATATACATGCATATGGGTTCCCCTGATCATGATTTGTGATGACGGACCCGAAAAAATATATATTGAGTTTTATAACGCTGGCGGGTCCGTAAAGTTCCGAATGCATATGTCTTGGTTTCTTTACCAATTGCGATCCATGATAATGATTCCAGACCCGTTGAATTTTTAAATTAAGATTTATGACAAATCGAGTCTGTAAGGGTATTAAGGCGTATTAAAAAGGCGAAAGGGCGGACGTAATAAGTTTTATGAAGCATTATTGATTCATTTTCAGTTCCATGAGGCCCATTATTATTTAAAAGGAATTTGATTTTAAAAGGTGCGATCAAGCAGCAAAAGCGATGCGATCAAATTGCAATCGCAAATTGCAGTGGGAGCATTTATACGAAGTACTACCCTTCCACCGATTGCGATTTACGATAGCATCCGAACCTGAAAATATATGTGTTACGTTTATAATTCTAGCGGGTCCGTAGTATCTCAGAGCGTCTTATATAATATATATAATATATAAAATATATATACATATATATATATATAATATACTATATATATACATTATAAATATAAATACATATATATATATACACATACATAATATATATATACACTATATATATATATATATTATACACATATATATACTATATATATAACACATATATATATATATATATATATATATATATAATATATATATAATATATATATAATATATATATATATATAATATATATATATAATATATATTATATATATATTATATATATAAATATAATATAATATATATATATCATATATATACATATATATATAATATACATATATACATATATATATAACAATATATATTATATATATATATATATAATATCTGGTTTTGCCGATTGCGATTTGTGATGGGTCAGACTCGATATCATTTATGCCATGTTTTAATAGCTCCGGCGGGTCCATCATATCATAGTTTGTTAACGTTTGGGTTGATACACCAATGCCGATTGCGATTTGCGATGGAACAGGCAGATCCGATGGATTTATGAAGCAGAGTTAATTCGTTTCCAGTTCCGCGATAATTGAAGGTTTGCATTGATCTCACCGTGTAAAGGGGAAATCAATGTTAGAGAAGAATTCAGAGAAAAGGGATTAGAAGGGTTTCTTGATGTTTTGGCCAATTAAAATGCATCTAATAAATGCGTAAGCCCAGATTTACGCACGGCTAACACAATTTATCATGGCTAAAACAAATTAAACATTATTAAGGCATATACAAAGGAACTCACCAGCTGATTAACAGAGCAAGCCAACAGTTATCCTCATCTCCTAGTTCGGTTATTTCTTGTTATTTTATGTTATTTGAGGTGTCTTTTACCCTCTGTAAAATTCTGTAATATTTTTTACTTCATATAGTTAGAGAAGAAGTTAAATAATTTGGGGTAGTTTCAAACATCAACAACTATTCCATGATGTATAAAAAGATGAAAATTTACAAAGAAGGGTTTCAAATTTTGGAGAACTTGGAGACATGGCCATTGTATTCATGATATAATTGTTGATTAATGAAGAATCAAAAGTTTCCATTGCATTGTTGGGTATGATTTTGTTATTCCTCTATTATGTGCCATCTTATGTTTTCCTCCTTCAAGTATGGTAATGAAGCTGCAGGTCTTTATTTCCCTATGTAGATAAAGTTAAAATTCCTTAAAAGAGCGCTCCTACACTTGAAATTTCCACCTTCTTGTCTATGTTACGGATAGTAGTTTCTGCACAAGGCAATATATTATCTTTAACTTATCCAAGAGTCATAGATAATAGGTTTTGTGTTAAACAACATATTGTTTATGATTCAGTTCTCACCTTCATGATTCCTCTAAGTTACAGATAATAGTTTTTGTGTAAGGAAACATATTATCTTTAACTTTCCCAAGTGTCACAGATAATACATCCTGTATTAAACATCATATTGTCTTTGACTTCTTCAAGATTTCCTCATTTATCATTCATATTCAATTATCAAATGAAATTATGATATTTCCTTGTCACCTGAGTATTCAGAGTTAAAAACCAAGTCTCCCAGTCCTCCATTTGAGAACAAAATAAAGTGACAGTAAATAATAATTATTAATGTCTTAAGCACAAATTCTACATAGCCAGGAAATTGGTTTCTTAAGGTACAACAGCTGCAATGATACCTGCGGATTCAAAGGCAGCTCATCCCTCTGCGATGGCTTGTTGGTTCTCTGACATGCATCACACGCCCTACAATATGCTTCAGAATCCTTATGCAATGTTGACCACCATAACCCAGTGCATAAAATCTTCTCCGTTGTTGCCTTTCCTACATAGTGGCCTCCCACAACTCCTCCATGAGCTTCAACTATGATACCGTTTCATTCAAAATCAGGCACATAGCATGGTAGCATCTCGTCAGATCCCATTTTATACAAGTGGCCTGCCATAACAGGAAATTCTGCCGCGCGTACCACTAATTCCTTCTTTTGTTGACTAGTGTATCCTTCTAGAGCTGTTCCCATAGTCAGGAAGTGGATAATGCCTGAAAAGTGATTGTCTGCTATGTGCACCACAAAGAGCTGTGCGTCAGGTAGTCCTTCCTCCAAATTGGTAGGCTCCTCTCCTGTTTCAATGCGTGACAGATCGTCTTGCCCTGCATTCAATCGCCCTAGCTTCACAATTACTTCGAAATCATACTCCTGAAATGATCCGAATTTAAACAGGAATGCAACAAATTACAGAGATAACCATAAACACAGAGATGCAGCAGAAATAATACTTCATTTTATTAATGTAAAATACTGAAATATGCTTACAAATAGAAATGTAAATAAACCAGCTAGGACGATGGTAGCTTATCTCTGAGAAGAGATGTGGCAGCTACATGCCTATGAACTGCCTTATAATGAGGCTCCAGGGCCTATTTATTATTGAATAATAAGAGAAAACCCTAAACAACCAAAACCCTAACTCGAGGAGATGTAACACCAAGAGTTTATGAGCCCCGTTGGGGTGAGTTGGACAACCAACTTTCCGGGGTCGCGACTTGGTCATATGATCTCCGTTTGAAGCACATGATAGCCCATTTGAAAGCTCTCTCCGAGGAATACAACTGAAAATATGATTTTAGATAGAAAATCATTAGCGGTATATTTCCCAAAAAACATTGTTTAGCGCCTCAAAATGGCTTCGGATGTTTAGGATCCGAAAAAGTGCAAGAAATAGTAAACTGTGCTACAATTAAGGAAACTGAAAAACTGAAAGAAGCAATGGTGGGGGTCCAAGTGGAATTGGTGGGTGGCCACCAATATCCACCTAGATCATTCCTCCCCCCTTAGGAAGCAATGGTCCCCATTGCGTTGAGTTCCTCCATGAGATGAGGGAACTTCTGCTGAACTTGGTCCCTGGTGAGTCACTTGCCCTGGTGAAGGAGTTGGCCTGCTTTGACAACTTGATAGAGTTGGATATTCTGCTTGTGAGTGTGCTTGATCTGTGTGTCCATGATTTGATCAATTGCAGCTTGTTCCATGCAATCTGGATTAAGCTCTGTGGGTGTGAGTTATTCTGCAATGTCGGATGTGTCTAGTAATGGTGGAAAGTATGGCCGAAGGTGGTACACATTGAACATTGGGTGCAGGCCAAGGAATGGGGTAATGGTGTATGGACCATATCAGAGTGGTTTGAGTTTCCGATAGGCTCCGGTAAGGCGTTCCTTTTGCAAATGCAACCAAACGTTTTCGCCCACCTGAAACTTGTGTGGCACCCGATGTTGATCATGTCGCTGCTTGTACTTGGCATTTGATTTCTCCAGAATTTCATGGACCTACTGACGAATATGTTGGATGTGCTCAATGAATTTGTTTGCCTTATCTATTTCGAACTGGATATGAGACGAATTTACGTGAGTAGCTGCAAATGGCACGACCATATCAATGGGACATAGTGGCTGGAATCCCAAGCCTACCTGAAAAGGATTGTGGCTAGTCGAGCTATGGAGGGCCTAGTTGTAGATGCGTTGAACATAGGGGAGGCTCTCGTCCCATGTGCATGGATGCTTTGAGTTGTACATGTGCAGAATGTGTACGATCATCCTGTTGACAACCTCTGTCTGACCATCAGTTTGAGGATGGAAGGTTGTTGACTTAGTGAGTTTGGTGTCCAGCATCGACCAGAGGCTGAACCAAAATGTACTGAGGAACCTGCTATCCCGATTTGAGATGATAGAATGTGGGATCCCAAAGTGTACCCACACTCGTTCAAAGAAGAGTTTAGTAGTGGCTTCTATTGTGATATTATTCTTGCAGGCCGCCATAATGTCCATCTTCAAGAACCTGTCGACGACCACAAAAATACAGTCATTTCCATTCTTAGTGGAAGGAAGGCCTAACATGTAATCCATGGATATGGATTCCCAAGGTCGCGTAGGGGTAGGCAGTGGGGTATAGAGGCCTTGCTTCTTGATGTTCGGTTTGGCAATGGCGTAGGCAGTGCATGATATGATGTACTTCCTGACATCCTGTCGTAGATTCGGCCAATAGAAATACTTCTGTAGTACTGCCACCATTTTCTCTACCCCGAAATGCCTAACAGCCCCACTGTAGTGTGCTTCCCAAATCTTCTTGGCATGTTCGTTTGAAGGAACAAAAAGGTGACCTAGGTGGCATAACAGGGCATCCTGGAGGTGAAAATCTGGAACATGTTGACCCTCCAAGAGTGTCTAGTATGTGTGGCCGAATTTTGGGTCGCTTTTGTAGAGAAGTGGCTAATCAGAAGTCTCATGCCCACAAGATTTGAGCACGATGGTTAACGCCATGATCGGTGGTCGACTGAGGCAATCTACAACATTATTGGTGCTTCATTTCTTATACTTGATATTCAAATGGAATAGTTGTAGGTATGTGGACCACTTCTGATGGCGATCATTTTGAAATTTCCATTGGGTTTGTATGAACTTTAGGGGTTGGTGGTCTGTGTGGATGACTGTTTACTTCCCGTCGGTAGGCCTACATAATGGAATACATCTCTTTGTCATAAGTAGGATACTTCAGGACTGTGTCTGAAAGTGTCTCACTGTGATATGTCGCTGGATGCCCGTGTTGAGTAAGGACTGCCCCAATAGCATAGTCAGATGCATTTGTCTCGACCTCAAATGGTTGTTGGAAATCTGATAATGCGAGCACTAGTGCCGAGCAGAAGCAATATTTCAACTCTATGAATTCCTTCTGTTGAGATTTAGACCAAAATAGTTTTGCTTTCGCTCCTCCCTTGTTGACTTGACTCAAGGGCCAAGTGATATGAGAACATCCCAACACTAACCTGCGGTAGAAGTTGGCAAGACCTAGAAAGCTACGAAGCTCTGTAAGAGTGGTTGGAGATGGCTAATCCCTAATGGCTGGGATCTTATTTAGATCCACATGCACCCGTTGTTCATCAATAATGTATCCCATATACTGAACCTGGGTCATGCCAAAAGTGCATTTCTCCAAATTGGCACATAACTTGTGTTGTCACAATGTTTGGAGAATATGTCGGATGTGGTGGAGGTGCTCTTCCCAACTTTGGATGAAGATCAGGATGTCATCCAAGTATACCAATACAAATGAGTTGGTGAACGGTCACAAGATGTCATCCATTAGCCTCATGAAGGTTGCAGGAGCATTCGTCAATCCGAAAGGCATAACTAACCATTCGAAAAGGCCCTCCTTGGCTTTGAAAGCAGTCTTCCACACATCAGAGGGTTCGATTGGTACCTGGTGATATCCTACTTCAAACCAATCTTGCTAAAATATTTACCCCCTTCAGCTGGTCTAGGAGGTCATCAATCTGTGGGATCAGGTACCTATTATGGACAGTGATCTTGTTCAGCGCTCGATAGTCAATACAGAGTCTCCAAGTCCCATCCTTCTTCTGTACCAACATGATTGGGCTCCCACAGGGCAATGAACTCGGATAGATGTGACCTTTTTGCAGTAGCTCCTGAATCTACCTCTTGATTTCATCATTCTCCACAACGCAACACTGATAGATTGGTCCATTGGGTAGGATGCAGCTGGGGTCAGATCGATGGAGTACTTGACCTGATAGTGTAGAGGAATCCCTGTGGGGGAGGTGAAAATGTCCTTGTACTCCTCCACGACCTTGTCCATCTATAGTTGTCGTGTGGAGGGGCCCTATTTGGAGGTCATGGCCACCATCTTCTTCTTTCCTTGAGGGCATATCATTAGGAAATTTTTTTTCCCAGTTTTGGAAATGAGTTTATTGCATTTTTTTGCAGTAACCAAAGAGATGGAGGTAGGCGGTGCTGCCTATGGTATCCTGTACAACTTATTTCCCAAAGTAACAATAACAACATGGGGCCTTGACTCATACACAACATGTCACTTCCACAAGTATGGTTGTCCTAATAATACATCACAAACTTCAATGGGAGAAATGTCACACAATACCTCATCCGTGAAGGGCTTCATGTTGTATGGAAGGCGACACTGCTGGTTCACGCGAAGATTCCGTCCTTGGTGAAGCCACCCGATGGTGTACGGTTGTGGATGTGCTGTGGTCAGTAAGCCCAGCCACTTCACAACCTCTGTTGAAATGAGATTCTTTTGGCTCCTTCTGTTGACAATGAACTGTAGCGGGAAGCCCTTTACCCACATCTAGGAGTGGAAGAGTCGCTCCTCTTCCTCTAGATCTTTGGGTTCCTCCTTTTGGATATTTGTGGTGGCAATGGTGGCATTGGGCTCCGCATTGATAATCTGCTTCCCTTTGTCATTCCCCTTGTCGGGTTATGACTCAGAGTTGAAACACGTATCTGATTCTGAAACCTTTAGATCGGCCACTAGTGACTGCTTGGCCCGACACTCACTTGTGTTGTGAGTGGAGCTCTTATGGAACTCACACCACTTTCCCGTGTCTTTTTTTCGCTTAACGGCGTTGTTCTTTACTTGCAGCTTTGGCAGGTTGTCTTGGGCTTCCCCACCTTGGCTTTGTCCTTTGTTCTGCGGTTTGGGGGCACCTTTCCCTTTCTTCGTATTCGCAGATCCAAAGTCTCGCTTCTTCTGTTTAAACTTTTGCTCGACCTTGATGGCATATCGGTATGTCGTGTTGTGCGAGGAGATGTTCAGAAATTCTATTTCTTCTTGGATGTACTTGTGTAGGTAGCCGCGGTATTTAAGTACCAAATTCTACTCCATATCCTTGATACCCAACTTTGTGCGAAGGGTATGGCAAATATTAGTAAACTCCGACATGTCTTGGTCCCTTCCCTGTCGCAGCGTGGTCCACTTTATGTTACTATTGATCCTCATAGCTTTCGACAGGGTAGTATTACTCCTTGATGGCATCTCGGAATGAATTCCAAGTGGGTGCAGTTGAAAATAGTGAGCTTGTACTTTCATCCTTCTGCTCGCAGTAGGTTTCCCACCAGTATTTGATGTGGAGGGCTGCTTTGAGAAGAGTAAAAATAATCTTTTCTCGACTGGAAAAATCATGAACATAAAAATACCCCTCTAGCAGATTTAACCATTTATCGACGACATCTATGTTTATCTAACCCTCGAATATGGGGATTTCAAAATTAATTTGTACCTTAAACAGTGTGGCATTTCCAGAGTATCTATTGGAAGCCGACGTGTCTCCCCTGGGTAGCCATTGAAGGATCTGGGCAAAGCTATCCGTCATCGTGTTCCTTTGTCGCTCGAGGGATTCTTTGAGCAATATTTTGATAGGATCTCCTGCCCCCTCGTCTTTCTTTTCATCCGCCATGGGAGGCTGTCGAGATTTGCGAGGCTAGTCTTGCAAATGTTCGACCAATTCAAGCCCTAACTCCTTATATCCCGACCTCGTTGGGGACATGCAATGAAAAACACAGAAAAAAGCAGACCGCTCTTATACCAGTGATCCAGATTTAAACAGGAATGCAACAAATTATAGAGATAACCATAAATACAGAGATGCAGCAGAAATAATACTTCATTTCATTAATGTAAAATACTGAAATATGCTTACAAACAGAAATGGAAATAAACCAACTAGGGCGATGGTATCTTATCTCTGAGAAGAGATGTAATGGCTACATGCCTCTGAACTGCCTTACAATGAGGCTCCACGGCCTTTTTATTATTGAATAGTAAGAGAAGACCCTAAACAACCAAAACCCTAACCCAAGGAGATGTAACACCAAGAGTTTATGGGCCCCATTAGGGTGAGTTGGACAACCAACTTCTCGGGGTCGCGACTTGGTCATATTATCTCCGTTTGACGTGCATGATAGCCTGTTGGAAAGCTCTCTCCGAGGACTACGAAAAAAAGGATAATTTTAGACACAAAATCGTTGGGGGTAGATTTCCCAAAAAACGTCGTTTAGGGCCTCAAAATGACTCCGAAAGTTTAGGACCCAAAAAACTACGAAAAATAGTTAACTGTGCTACAATTAAGGAAACTGAAAAACTGAAAGAAGCAATGGTGGGTGTCCAAGTGGAATTGGCGGGTGGCCACCAATATCCACCTGGATCATGAAAAAATAACAACCAA